>PNEQ01003658.1:0-42577 GCA_003012365.1 Medauroidea extradentata | reverse complement strand
ATAGATATCGAGGATTTATCTAAAACAAGTTCAAGGTCTTTTCACCACTTAAGAGAGTAAATTTCGAAAAACCCTTGAATCACGTTTTAGAATACTTTATTGGTATCTCGTGGACGTAAAAAACACAACATTAGCCCGCTGGGTTCAAGATATATAGACGATTAATTGAAAACGCTTTTCACCACTTTTACCCCTTTTCACGTCCTTAGGTGGCGAATTTCGAAAATTCCTGAAATTACTTTTTAGGTATTTGAGTAAGCATCAATCCTAAACAAAAATCACGTCTCTATATAAAAAACTATGGGATCGATATATATAGAATGTGAGTCGAAAACTCATATTACCCCATTTTTAACCAGTTTAGGGCCGAATTCGGAAAATATATTTTAAATGGTACTTGGGATTCTTACAAAAGCACCAATTTAAAGCAAATAGTACTTAGATATCTCGATTGATTCGATAGATATGGAAGGATAATCGAAAACACATTTCACGTATTTTCACCCTTTTAAATAAAGAATTTCGAAACGATTTTGAGTCCTGCCATAGACATTTGTAAAAGTAACGAATTAAAGTTAAAATCACGACGATAGCCAATTGTGTTTCAAAGATAAAGACGATTCATTAAAAACACATTTTGCCCCTTTTTACTGTCTGGAGGTCGAATTTCAAAAAAACCTAAAACTACTTTTTGGGTATTTACGTAAGAAATATTTTGAAGTGAATATCAACTCTCTATCCCGAAGGGTTCGATAGATATCAATAGTTGATTGGAAACACATTTAACGTCTTTTCAGCCCCTTAAAATTTGAACAACGAAAAATCCTTAAATTGGCTAATATGCATTTTTACGAGTGTCCTATTAAAGTAAAAATCACGATGATAAGCCGTCGGGTTCGAGCTCTATCGACGTTTCTTCGGAAACACATTTCACCCCTTTTCACCCCCTTAGAGGTCGAATTTCGAAAAATCCCTTCTTAGTGCTCGCCTACGACCTTAAGGGAACCCCCACAAAAAATTTCACGATTCTAGGTCCAGTGGTTTGGGCTGCAGTTTGATATGTCAGTCAGTCAGTCAGTCAGTCAGTCAGTCAGTCAGTCAGTCAGTCAATTAGTCAGCTTTCATTTTTATATATATAGATTTACATTTATGTTTTTCCGCTTTTGGTTCGTGGGGTGGGTATATATACTTCTTAAGGCATACTCCCACCCCCCTCAGAAAAAGGCTCAAATCCGCCACTGCACCCTTAATGTGCATGAGTGATGACTGCTCAGTTCTGGTGTTCCTGTTGGCACAGTCAAATGAGCCACGTCTGTGCGATAAGGCATTGAAACAAACTGTTGCAGAATTTTTTTCGCGAAAAATTGTTGACTGTAGTAATAAAATGATGGTTTCGCCACTATCAGTGAGAAGAATGCTCACCAGTTCAGTGACTCGCGCCTAGAGACTAGATTGAGGCGAGATTCGCGCGTCTGGCCACCCTTAGCACTTCCAGGCCTCGGACGTGCAAAATACGCCTATTAAAGTTGAGTTTACAATCGATAACATAACAGTAAGCATAGAACATAAGACGTTCACGCAAGAACTAATCTCGATGTTTTCTTACCTACTTATTCAAATGCTCAAAAGTGGTTGTGCGCATATACCGTAGATGTTGATATAGGAAATTGTAATATTTCATTACTTGTGCGGTCACATAGGACAGCAACCAATCACAGCAAAGTATTTACTGAATGTCCGCCATGTTGATTTAACCTCCAAAATACACGAGCATAAAAAAATTTTAAGTAAAAAATTTTAATGTTAAAAGCTGTGTTTCTATATTGTAAATAAAGATTTACACTAATACGTTTATTGAGAATTTGTTTCTATATTTACAATTATCTCCAAATACGATTCCACTTCACATATGCTTAAATGGCCTTCGGTTGTATTCCATACATCAACGAATATTTCAGAGTCATCAAAAAAATGTCACTGGTTAAACATTACAGTAATAATTCAATAGTAAATTAATTGTGCAGACGGCTTTTGTTTGTGCACAGTTTCTCGTGTTATATCATATGTATCGGGCTTACGTTTTTTAGTTGTGAACGAATCCTAAAGCAGGATTCACAACCACCTCTTAGCATGCGCGCGTATGTACGTGCAAAAGTAGAAACACCGAGAGTGCATTCACATCCTCGCGTAGTGTACGTACGTACGTAACAGAGTTGATCAACTTTCTACTTTCTACGTACGCAGGCCTATGCTAAGTAGTGGTTGTGATTCCAGCATGTGCAAACGTAAGACGCAATTAAATATTTATTTATATTGAGAAGCGCTGAGTTCTACAATTTAAATCTACACGGTTCTGAAAGCCAATATGTGAAATCTACAAAACAACAATCATTGATAGTTATATTTGCCAACTTTATGAGCAAACATTTACCAGGAATGATGCATTTGTTAAGCGTGATCTCTTGCGCCACATTTAAATGTACGAGATTTCTGCGTCAGAGATTGTCCTTCATAAATACGTTACACGAGAAAATTTTTGCTCATTAAGTTGGCAATAACTATTTTCTAGGTTTGCTGGTTTTGATTTTTGCCAATTGGCTTCCAGAAACCTAAAATTCTAAACTGACGTATTTAGCGCTGAACTATCTACCTCGCACTCTTTAAGTGTGTTTGTGAATCCGCCTTAAGACGTGTCTACACTGAGTGTTATGGCTCAACGGCTTGCGCAAGTGGGAATGCACGCGCGCGCACTGTAAGAATGTGTGTGTTGTTTTAACGCGCGACTAATGACGTCATCCTGGAGGGTTATCAAGTGAAAGAGCACAACGTCACAGCTCTGTGTTTGCTGTTGCCAAGGCTGTGTAATGCGACACAGTCCAGGGTCATAGGAGTAAATATCTTGGGCGGCGAGGGGAGGGAGCCATATTTCCCTCCCCAAGCTTAAATATAATTTAAACATGTTTAACGACAATTTGTTGCATTACTGCATGTCAATACTCTGGGGAACAAACCACACGTCTAAAGGAACATGAAATTGTATGTGATCACACACCCGAGCGTGAGAGGCTCAAAAGCGACGGAGCAGTAAGGTCGACCTTGAAGCGCGCATCAAATGCCGCGTCGCCTCAACGAGCCAAGCGTTGAACTAGCGTGCAAGCTTCCCGCCCAACAGTTTTTACTATGGGACACTAAGCGGTGGCCATATAATTTTATTGGTGGAAAGTCTGCAACTAAGTTCAGTGCAGGTCGCAATCTGAGTTTCACATACATCCGGTTAGTACATTTTGAAGTAAGGCAGTCTGAAAAGGCAGTTTTTAGCCATGTTGGACGGCTTATAAACAGTGTTTTTAATGAGCGCGAGTCTTAAGGGCGCGATCTACCGCAATTTTCATCATCGTTATTTTATTTTGTATTTGTACCAGATATTTTTTTTTCTTGTTTTAGACACAAAATGTGACTAAATTTGGCTCTTATGAAAATTTTTTATCTCTCATAGTTTTCGCGTAATGGCTTGTTATAGTCATATTTTGCATGTTTCCGTTTTAACAACTACACTAAAACCAACTGATATACCTTACTAAAAAAAAATCACAGTAGATAAAAACATTGCTGGCTACAATGACATGCTCATAAAATTAAAGAATAAAAATTATTCGTATTATAAAAAAATTATTGAACTTTTTAAATTTTTATTTTCAGTTTCAGCATTTCTTTATTCAAATAAGAAGTTAAATGTGTATATACAGGTACATGTCCAAAGAGGTAAACATATAAACATATAAAAATACAACAAATAGTAGTAATTTTAAAATAATTTTTTTGTTGTTCATAAATGTTTTTCAGAATTTCTGGAACCGTTTACATATTTACATCTCCGAAATTATGGAATTTTGAAAAATCATGAAATAGTATTTTAGGTATTTACGTTAACTTCATTCCTTTTGAAAAATCATTTCGTTACCTCAAAAGGTCTTAGAGAAAAAACGATTAATTTAAACCAGTTTTTATTTTTTGTGAATGGTTTTTGGTTATTTCGATACATCTGTATTACGACTTTCGTTACACGAAATATAACTCTTTTCAGACATGTAGTTTTTTAACTACAAGTGGTTAAAAAGTGGAATTCTTCTATTTGAAAAACTACAATACTTTCAAAGGAATTGACTTGGATCGTTGAAATTTGGCATAGCATGCAAGTTGCTACTGAGGAATATAATAAAGTATTGAAAAATGCGAAAAAAAAATTTTCACAATGTTTTACGACAAAGAAAATCACACTTTTTTTGTTGCCTCGTAAAAATAACAATTTATGTCACAAGTTAACGCAATTTATGTCATTCTATGCACGGCACTACCATTATTCAAGCGCAGCTTCAAAATTGCAGTTATTACAAAAAATACGCAAATTGGGTAAAAAAATTCTGAAACTGATTTTAGGGGCATGTGTATGTTTTATTCTGAAGCAAAAACTATCTTGATATCTCAATGGGTTTAACCGCCATCTTGGGTTAATTGAAAATACATTTCACTCTTTTTCACTCCATTAATTTTAGTATTTCGAAAAATCCCTTCTTAGTGGGTGCCAACTGTGTAAGGAAGCCAACCTCAGAATGTCATGTCTCTATGTTGGGCTGTGCGTTGATGAGTGAGTGAGTGGGGCACTTGGTTTGATATATACAGACTTGTTTTGTAAACACTGTAGTACTAGCTGCCCAGCCGCGGCTTTGCCCGCATGGAATAATTGAATGTAAACAGCAAGTCTGTTTAAAATATTGGTTAGTGGTTGTACTCTATTTTTATGTCATATATACCTTAATCTGTTTCAAACAAAGATTCTTTACGACGAAATCAGTCTCTTCAAAAACCCACTGAGGCAAATGTAAGTAATGTTGTGTGTACATATGTTCAGAGACGACGTAAATCATGTCTGGCAGCTGTCTTTAATATGTTCATCTCACCGCCCTCCCCCACGCCATTTTAACGCGGCAAGGCTTTGGGAGGTATTATTTTGATATTTAACAACATTGTTGTAACCCGGGTTCGATACCCGGATGGTTCAACCGTATTTTCCCAAGTGGGAACTCATTTCAAACGAATGCTTCAAGGTAGGTCGTGAGAACTTTCATGTGTGCACAGGCCCAAGACCAAAGATATTTATTTATGAACAGGGTGGCAGAAAGGAACTACTTTTGAATTGTTTCTCAAGTGCGCTCGTGCAGACTTTTCGGCAGTTCTGTAATAATTTACTGTTTTTCACACCCTTGTCTTATTTCATAAAATCCTGAATTTTATTTGTAGATATTTAAATAAGCTTCATTCTTATCAAAAAATCATCTCGATGTCTCAACGGGTTAAAAATATTCAAATGAATAATTGGAAACAAGTTTTATTTCTTTGACGTCTTATGAGTTGGAATTCCGAAAAATCCTGAAATCAGTTCTTAGATATTTATGTAAATTTTATTTTAAAACAAAAATCATCTCAGTATTTCAACTAGTTTAGGAGCTACAGATGATTAATTGGAAAAACACACACATATGTATATGTGTATATATATATATATATATATATATATATATATATATATATATATATATATATATATATTAAACGGACTTAGAATTTCGAGAAAATCCTGAAATGTTTTTTTAGATATTTACGTAAACATACTTCTGAAGAAAAAATCACCTCGATATTTTAACAGGTTTAAGAGAAATCAAGGATTGATGAAAAACCCATTTTACGGCTTTTCACTCCCTTAATTTTAGAATTTTGCAAAATAGAAAAATTGCTAGTATATATTTGTTCGGGCAATATTCTGAAGTTAACAGATTGATGATCGTTTTTCAGGTTGATGAGAGATCCGGGATTCTTTGAAAACACACTTCACCCCTTTTCACCCCCTCAATGTTCGAATTTCGAAATATCCCTTCTTAGTGGGTGCCTACAGTTTAAGGCGAAACTTCCCTCTAAATTTCATGGTTATAGGTCCAGCTGTTTGGGTTGTGCGTAGATGAGTGCGTGAAGACACTTTATTATATATATTAGAAAATAAAGAGTATGTACAAATTATTGTATGTAGTAGGTTATTTAATGTTTGCCTCTGCTTCAAGGATTCAGAAAAAAAGGGGGCAATAAACATTCCCCCGATCCTCTTGTTGCGCTCCTGCTTTGAGGTGCACCTAATTTTTAACTACCGAGGGACTCACATGTTGATTACATTTTTTGCCTCGTCTCGCCAGGTAGGAAAAATACTTGAAAACTTTACTTGAGTAGTTTTGAGATACAATATGAATCTAAGTGTAGTACCACATAGCCTATATTTTAGTATAGTTTCTATGGTAACCAATTTAAAAGAAAACCAGTATTTCATTAGCAGTTGATGTGCATGGCATAATTTATAAAAACAGAAACAACTGTTCGTGTTGGTCAATACAGTAAGTCGAGTAGCTATTGTTGTCCATCCCACGAATAACTGAACTGACCTGACAGGTTGTTGACACACAACTATGTAGTAATTTGTGACTAGAGCACTTTGTGGGACGCAGCGAACATTTCATGCACACTTGCATTTCCACTTTACTATTTAGTAGCTGTTGCCGGTTCGCGGAGTTTTCATTTTAATTCGATACGTGATATCTCCTTTTTGAAAAAGCAACTCATGAATCCATCAAAACGAAATTTTTAGTAGACATTTACTTTTGAAGGTCTTCAGAAACCCTAAATAACAAATTCCACGTTTCTTATTTCAAAAATGAAGTACTTCTCATACAAACTATTGTCCCTTATTTTACCTCTTTAGGGAATGAATAATAAAAAAAAAAACGCTGATACAGGGAATTTTAATTTATAAACAGAAGCCTAACACAAATTGCCATATTACTAACTTCAAATATTACAAACTTCCATACTATATTTATTGCCCCTTAGGAGATGAATTTTCAGAAACTCTTTCTTAGTATTCAACTACATTAGCAAGGAACTCCTGTGCAAAATATTATGCTTCTAGACACACCAGTTTAAGTAGTAAGTTGTCTGTTTGTCAGTCCGTGTGAAGAGTTTTATGAAGTGGGTATATGTGTTCAGAGATAAAAAAATTCGTACGTAATGACTGTAGTTTCTGAAGTAACACTTGTGAGCTCTAAAAAGAATAGTGCTCTTTTTTCGGGGGATATACTATACCCAGTAAGACGATACCTCAAATAACGAAGTGAGTCTTGCGTAGATAACTATAAAACCATAAGTTTTCGAGTTACCTTATTTTGGGATTCCCGTAGAGAAATGATGTAATGAATAAGCCCAAGTGTGGCGTGGTAGCAGGGGCGGATTCAGGAAGGGGGAAGGGGGATAGGAGGCCCGACTCCCCCTTTTTTGACCTTTCAAATTTAGCTGTAAAATATTACAAACTTTTTAATGTGGTATATTGAATTTTTTGTTTTGAAAATGCCATAAATAGTACCATTTTGCACCTTAAAAACTAAATTTTGGACCATCCTTCTTCGACTCGGGGTGTGGACATAGCTACCATTTGGGAATGCCTCCCCCCCCCAAACAAAAAATCTAGAGCTGGATCCACCACTGTGTGTAAGTTGCAGTTAACTCCTCGTGGATAATCCTAAATGCACTGTTCTTCACTTTGCGCCGATAGTGTTAGTGCCCCTGCAGGTTGGCAGCCGTGCCATGCAAGGTGCAGTGCGTGTTGTCTACCTGGCAGGATCTGTCACGGGCGTCTTTGAAAAGTCTTGATGGTAGCTGAGGTGTGCCAGATTTCAACTGGAGTCGTTTAAATAGTCACCCGAGTAAAGTTTTTAAGCGGATGAATTAATCGCGATAGCTGTTTCTCGATCAACTAGGGTAACCAACTGTTAGCAGACGATACGCGCGAAATTGGTTAGTGAAAAGGGGGATGGGGGACATAAGTAAAACAAATGTGAAATGAAACTATGCGCACAGTGTTTAAAAAATCGTATAAAGATGCACGGAACGGATATTGTGTGTAGTGGAGAGGAAATGTGAGAAGCTGGATGACGCGCATAAGAAGTTTGTTATATGTAGGCCTATATGAGTGGTATTGCTTAGCAATGTGCATTTTGAAGTTAACCTCTCAGTTTATCCTGGGATATAAAGTTTAAAAATCTCTTCTTCTGCTGTTGTGCACAGTAAAATATTTCACAAATGCATAAAACGTTTAGGTAAATTTGTGAACTCTCGCATTTTTAGAAATTCTGGATTGCTTGCAGGCGTTTGAAAACCAGTATCACATCCAGTGTGTATGTGTATGTGTGTGTGAGAGAGAGCGAGAGACTGATCGCATTACCGAGCAACTAGGGGCTTCATTTAGGGGGGGGAATGCCCCCCCTCCTGGATTTAGAATTTGTATTTTGTTATTTAAATAATGTTAACTTAAGCACATAAAACAAAAGTTTTGTTATTGAAGTTTCCATTTTATACATGCTTAATTAATAAAAAAAAAAAATGCAACAAGGTCACTGTCGCTGAAAAAAATTCTTGCCCCCTCCCCCCTCCTAAGGAAAACCTGAAATGACGCCCCTGCGAGCAACTAGGTTAACTCTGGCAAGGGAGGTTTTTTTGTATACACTTATTGTGCCTGTTGCGATGTCGACCCTTTCGCGGCAACAATGAAGCGACGTGATGGTATTTTAACACGTCTGGCTTTACTGTCGGTTTGTTCAATAGCAGTGAGCTAAAGATCTGAATCTTTAAACATAGTTCACAACTGTAAGACAGTGCAATATAATGTGTGGAGGGGGAAGGGGGGAGAATTTTAAAAATAAGTTGTTATTTTGATAAAAAATTAAAATGTTAATGTTTAAACTGTCTGAGCATTAAAAACCAGAAAGTAATATTTGAATTTTTTTAAATGTAGCACGTTTTTAAAACGAAGTAAAAGTATAAAATAATTACTTTTTAGTCACGATAAATGGCTTGGATTAATTCTTTTTATGTAAAAATTACTGTACGTATGGTCTTAATTATGAAGAGCAATGTACCGTTACTAGAGACGGAAACGGTGGTTCATACAGACAGGAAACGAGGGAGGAATTAGCCATCGCCTTTAGGTGAATTCCCGTCATTCAGCTGGAGTGACTTCGGAAACCATATGTTCGCCGTAAAGTAAACGTTTGTTGCGTGTAAGTACCTGTAGTGTAGGCGTCGTCGAGCTGGGGCAGAGCGGTCGTCTTGACGTTGAAGATGACAGGGGCGTTGCACAGCACCAGGTGGCCCCTCTTCACTCCTCTGGGGCGACGACCCTGGTCTTGTGTGCGCGTACACACATCCGTCGTGGGGACAGCTTCCTCGTCCCCCGCCATCTACCCTCTTGTTCTTGTCACACCAGAGACATCACCTCCGTGTACTGTCTTGTCCCGTCGTTGTCCCGGACACCAACAACTCGACAGGTAACCAACACGTTACAACAAGTACCGGGTTTGCGTCCCCCCTATATCTTCCCACAAAAATAACAACAATAAAAAAGTATTTCGAACATAGACCGTTCGCTTTTAAATATTCTCACGAGAACTCGACCGTGTTAAGAGGATACACACAAGTTTACGCGACGAGAGACAAGTAGCTCCCCACAAATTAACAACAGTAAAAAAAAAAAAAAAATAGAAAAATAAAACATAGATGGTTATGTTCGTTGTTAACACATCTCAGGAGACGTCGGACTCTTAAGAGGAGTGATAGCTGCCACTTGGGATGACGGCGATAAGGCGGATGAATGACTCGACAGCTGTACCCCAAGTCGCCGGGGGAAGTCCGAGGAGACGACCTTCGCCGACGACGCGTGGACGCGAACTGCCTCAACTGCTGTGCTGCTCCCGGCTGTGTGTAGTCCCCGTGGATAAACAGTCTCGCCGTCACTATCTCTTAGTCGCAGGGGCTTCCCGCCTCGGTTGGCCTTTAGTTCCCTCTACAGCCATAAACGTCTTTCTTATCTTCTTAAGGCCCTTCGACACGATGAAATATTTCTTGAATTCAATTTCTTGACTAGCATGACGAGTCACGATATTTAACTCAGTAAACATAGAATGAACCACTCAGGGATGAATCATCTAGACTTTCCTTGTGATTTGCTCCCCTCCTTTCCCTCCCCTTTTTCCCATCAGTCCAATAACCCAACAGAAATAAACGTATCTTGCACACGTTGTTTTGCGCTCGCGTCAATAACTGTATAAAATATTGGTACACATACATAAATCGTGTACTTACCAGCTACCATTAGCAGTGTTTTAAGTGTGCATTCTAATTATAAATACTGTATTTATTACATTATATGGTGTTCAAGGTTAATGCAAATATAAAACTAGTAAAAATTTAAATATTGGTAGATATTGTATCGTATTTATACTCATTTACATTTCATTTCAAAGAAAAAATATTTCGGCACTACCAGCACCCCCTCTAACCCTGCACCCGAGGCAATCTGCCCCTCCCCCTGCCCTCTAGATCCGCCCTTGGAACCACTTGAAAATTTATCACACAACTTGCAAACAAATTATGTACAAAATATATAAAATACCTTTTTTCAATTATCTACTACTCCTGTACGACACTAAAATATCTGGCTTAGGTAATACGAAATTTCTTTTTATTTTCGTATACAGGCCTAATATTTATAAAAATAATGATCGCATTTACTTTTAATACCGTTTAATTAGCATTGAGAACTCAATTAATGTGTTATTTTAATTAATACTGTCAGAAAGAATTTCCTTCGTTCTGAAATATTTGATCCAAGAAAATTTCTAACATGTTTGAAAATCTTCGACAAAATTGAAGTCATTCAATAAACTGAAAGACTAAGGGTGGGATTCATAGTCGTAACTTAAGCAACTTCTTGGTCCAGTCGTTCTCGTATGACGTCACAAATGCCTACTCAATGTCATAAACCTTTCTTAAGACCTTTCTTAAGCACATGGCCTCGACGAAGACAATCTTATTTTCTAGTGGCTTGAGAGCAGATATTTCTGTTGCATAGTCATTGCTTGAAAAGGTCGTGTTGCATAGACGTCGAGGTTCTTATTAAGTCTGCAAACAAGACTGTCTTGGCCAAGTTCACTCGCGAGACGACTTAAGACGTCAAACAAAGTAAATATAGGTAGTTTTTGCTAATGGTGGAGTGTTATTCCGTGGCTATTTGAGTAGGCGATGCAACTTCAGTTGAGTATGGTTATGAAAACAAATTGCAACAAAAGATATGGTGATTTTATGTTAATGTAATTAAGTAGGATTTATAGTCGTAACTTAAGCAATGTCTTGGTCAAGTCGCTATCGTATGACGTCACAAATTCCTATTCAATAAAAACAAGCTACCAAGTTGTTTATTTGTAAAATACTTTGAAATATTCTACCTATAACCAAACTGGCAATCAAACACGAGGTTAGAAAGATATTCGTGTTTGCATTCAGCTATAATAGTCCACAAAGTCGCTAACCTAAAGTACCGTAATATCAAAATAGTTATACAAATTCCAAACATAAGCTAAAAATTATTTTAGAATTTACTATTGGAAAAAATTTGCAGTATAACTGATATTCATAACAATGCAGCAACCATTACTAAAAATATATGTTTAAATCGATTACTCTATGCTTATTTTTTATACCGCGAACATGTTCCAGACAACTTAAAAATTAATAAAAAATAATAAGCGACGAATGTGTAATGGAACTTCTATTGAAACAAAGCAGAAAGCACAAAATTTATTTTCAACTCGCATGTAGTCGTGTCTGTTCGTGTGTCTTCGGCCACTTAAGCAATTACTTCGTCAAGCCGGAAGTAGCACATATCCAAGCTCGTCGACTTCATGAAGCTATCCTCTCGTCTCGACACTGACTATGCAACTGGAGTTGGGGAAACGTTTTCTTAAGAAACAAGACCGTCTTGACGAAGTTCTTGCTTAAGTTGGGACTATGAATCCCACCCTAAATGGCCGCTGTTATGACGTCACCATGGAATCACATGACATTCAAGAAATTTGAAGCAAAATATGACTGTGTGAAAGGACCGTTAATCATTATATTATGGATGTAAAAAACTAAAATAATTCGTTAGCATTTTCAAGCAATGAATTGCTACATTAAGGGCGCAAAATATTCTGAAGCCCGTAATTCTTAAAAATATTAATTTTTACTGGTAAGGGAATTATTATCAGGTTTATCTCAAAACAAACCAGGTTTCCTTTAATATTGTCGGGTAACTTTGTTCACTCAAAATTTTGGTCTTTATGTCGTCTAGTGATAAGTTTCAAACGTTAACTACATGTATCAAACGATTTTTTTAAATACTCGACTCCAATTATCTGCATTTTTACCAAAATACCACATAACTAATATTTTGATTGATCAGACAAACCCCGAATATGGAAAAAAGTAATGCCGGTATGTGGTAACGTAAAATTTAGCAAACAAGTGTAACATATTATGACAAGTATCAGTAAAGTAATATGTAACTTTGTATCAGTAAAGTAGCTATAGATGACGTACATATATTACTAAAATTATGTTAGCGGTTATCGTGGCAATTCTCTTCAATAGGTTGTTCTCGTAGTTATATAAGAGGAAGGATTCCATAGTTACTATAAACTTTGTCATTTTATTGTCTTTTGTCAGAGATCACACAAATGGTTGGATACACATAGTCCTGACCACGGCCGTAGAAGAACAGGTCTGGACACTCGCCTGGATATTTGACCCCCTTGTTGTTTGGCTGTAGTTCACCAAGTTACCGAGAATATTGTGTTTTATTGGCGCTGATGTTACGGCGGTCGGACTAAACTCCGCCCACTTCCTTTCCGCTAAGATAAACAATTTATCAAAACGTATTTTTTTATCAATATATGAAATACTTTCTTCGCTCACAAATTTAAGAAAAGGCTACAGCAATCTTTATTTACTTTATAAATTTAACAATGTAAAAAAGTGGACGGAGTTTGAGTCCGACCGCCCGGAAAACAGCGCCAAAAAGTACGACATTCTCGGTAACTAAACGAACTACAGCCAAACAACAAGGGGGTCAAGAAAAATACATTGTTAAATAGGCGAGTGTCCAGACCTGTTCTTCTACGACCGTGCTCTTTGGGACATTCCAAAAAATGCATATAAAACAAAAATATATAAAAGTATACAAAACCTCATTAATAACAGCGTAAGCTTTGCTGTGGCCGTAGGTCTTTGGGTGGCGGTATTTTTTTAAATGCTCAGCAGTTGTTTTGTTAAATATAAGTGTTTTATGACTAGATTCAGTTTCTTGGACGTACTCCATTGCAAATTGAATGACTGTCAAAGAAAACTAAACAAATAAATGAAAACCATAAAATAAGCAGAGCATGCTTTGGTCAGCAAGATACATACACAACCTGAAATTCCAAAATGGAATCGGGTCAAGTAAAAAACAAGGAACAAACAGATAATAAATGAAAATAATAACGAATAAAATAAAAACCCATTCGTTATTATTTTCATTTATTATCTGTTTGTTCCTTGTTTTTTACTTGACCCGATTCCATTTTGGAATTTCATGTTGTGTATGTATATTGCTGACTAAAGCATGCTCTGCTTATTTTATGGTTTTCATTTATTTGTTTAGTTTTCTTTGACAGTCATTCAATTTGCAATGGAGTACGTCCAAGAAACTGAATCCAGTCATGCACTCCCATTGCACAGTTCTTTCAAAGATCATATAAGTGTTTTATAGAGACCTATATATAAGAAACATATTGTGTGTGTGATGTGAGGATTTTCTCGAGGCAATCACGTTTCGTCCCTTTTAACAACCCTGCCGCCGTTCCAGCCATATCTCAGCTGGATCAGTGAATATATGTATTTAAAGACTGGATGGAACGACACAACAGATCTTTCCTAGTGCAAGCCTAATTTCATCTCTGCAGGCTATACATCCCACTACTTATGCAGGAGACTTCTTTTTCTCATGTTAAAATATTTGAACCTGTTTATGACTGCTGGATAAAGAAAATAACGAATTATGAGCGGTCTCTTTTTATTCATACGTAGCCGAACACAACATGTTCAGCAACCACAGGATAGTACAGTGAGTAAATGAAAAAAGCAGTGCATTTAAATGACAACAAATGAACATTATAATCAGAGGTAAAATCCATACAATATGTAAACTTTGTAAGATTAATCGTAGGCACAAATATAATTTCAGTACGAAATGGAACTTTTTTTAAGTTATGCTTTTGGCACGGACTGAAATAAAGTTGTAACATAGAGGTCTCGATGATTTAAATTAATAAATTGATAAAACGAACAAATTAAAAAATTTGTTTACTATAAATACGTATAACGATAAAATATGTCAATTAAAATTTGTGGGGTGGCGGGATGAATAACGAATAAAACTTATGACAGAAAAATAATTGTAAGACATCTTTGGTATTGTAAATGTCTTAAATTTAAATTCGTAATCGATTTGCAAACATCACAGTATCACAGAAATATTTGTATTAAGCACGTGATGATGAAGTGTGTTCCCAATTTAATATTCCACTTAACAGTGTATTGTTAACGTGCCATTGACCCCCGACCATCAGATTCCACTGTCTAACAAATGATATTTCGAAATAAATACGCACAATAGTCTGACTTTCTTATTCCATGTTCACACTAGTATTATAAAATTTAAAAACGTCTTTGCGATTACTGCCAGATGCTAGACCAAAGCGCGGAGATACGTGCCGATAAAGGGAGGATAAATTCCTTTGCCCTTCCCCCCTCCAAATGCATATTTTGTTACGTACAGTATTGAAAGGGAAAGAATAGTATTTGGCTTAAATTTTTTAAATGTATTTATCATCGTGTATTTGCAAATACAATTGATATTGCTGCATTTTTAATACATTGCAGTTTGTTCCAAAATGATAACATTTTCGTTTAGGCCTATATTTGAGAAACGTTAAAAAATGTTAGAAAGGTGAACAATGTCCATATACACATCTATAGGTCATTCGGGAGAAAGTGAGCACTAAAAATTTTACCTTTGAAAAATATCACAAGCCGTTACTGCATATAATTAAACATAACTATAGTTGCCATACTGATTGTATGGTTGGCAGCGAAATTACGCAATATAGTCCTGTGTGTTATCCCATTTAAATTCAACAAAAGAGAAACAAAATCAACCGTAATCGACAAAATTGTATTTCATGTAATTAATAAACCCTTTTTTTATTAAATTATATCGATTCATACTGACTATACAATTTATCTCACACGCGCAAACATCAAGTGATGTGTCCAGAGAGGTTAGACACGTCCCGTCGTTAGCCGTTTCGCGCGGAAAGATACGAATTATATGAGAACAGAACTTTAGCAGGGCTTTTTTGAATGTTCACTTTATCCTGAACTGCCTATACTAAAGTTTTATTAGCTGTTTGAAATAGTTCAGTTTGTTCGCCGTCTGTAGCACGCAGGACATCTAAGAGATGTTCCAGTTTCGCCCACATCAGTCCTTGAATGTCTGGATGATACGCGAGCTCGCAGTTCCTGCTATGTAAGAGCCCGAATTTATGCGAGTCTTTGCATGGAAATAAAGAGTTCCTGTATTGTCTTCTCTGTGGTCTGAAAAAAAAGTAGGAGTTGTTGATGATAATGAGCAGAAGGTTTTCAGAACAGGAATAAGTGTTATGAATTACATATTAAATACTTTTCCTTACAAAATATTGAACTAATAAACTACATATGGCGACCGTGACAGGACATCGCGAGGAAACAGAAAACTCATTTTCGGTAATCTTTTGTGATCATTCCGACCGTGGGAAAGGAAGACGACAATGGAAGTGTAGAGTTTTGAGGTGAGTATTCTCTAAACAGTTTGATGTTATTGCCGACAAGATAGTGACTAGAGTTGAAAAATAGGTAATTTACTCCAAGTTTTTAGTTTTCGAAGCAAGGTATATTATGAGATGACTAACATAGGCCGCGAAATCAAGGAGCTGATGTATGATAATGAAACCGAAGAAATTATTGCTCAAGAGTTAGAGTCAGCTGATAAATATAATGAAAAGTTCGATTCACTAAATGGTAAAGTAAATAACTTAAAATAACCTCAGATTAATGTTGACAGTTCCGTATCGGATGTTAGTTCAACCAGACATCATCTTACAGGATGTCCACAATGTCTTGTTGTCCTCCTGTATGTACTTTATGCATATTGTTATGGTATGGTACCTTGCATTGTAACATAACCTTAAGTATCCAGTGGATTTATGACATGTATTGGGTTGTGTTGCAAACAAGGAATGTGAACCATGTGTGATACCAGCGAATACACCCTGGAACAGAGGATTGTTGTGAGTGCTTGGGTTCACGAACGTCCTCATACTGGGAAGACACTTCGTGAAGTCCGTGCCGATTTCCAACAACGATTCCACAAAGAGGCGCCACCAAAGCAAACCCTTCTGCATTGGGAACACAAACTCTTTGAAACGGGCAACATCAAAGATAAACCACGAACTTGAAGACCTTCAACCAGAGTGCAATAATGTCAGGAAGTCGAGGAATCAGTAATGAGATCACCAAAAAAGTCGCTCCGCATACGATCAGCAGAGCTTGGAATTCCGCGATCGACACTGCATAAACACATGAAGAACGACCTACATCTTCACGCATATCGCCCCATGTTCGTTCAGGAATTGTTAGACAACGATTTAGCCCGCAGACGGGATGCATGTGCGTTGCTTCTTCAGATTTTCGACACAATCCCAAAAAAGTGAAAGGTCATTTTCAGTGATGAGTGTGCCATCTATCGGAGCTGTCGATCACAGAATGTTGTGTTCTGGTCCAAGTAAAATCCACATTACGTCGAGAAATTGGAACATAATTCTCCACATGTCATGGTACGGGCTGCAATGAATAATCGACATTTGTTTGGACCATATTTCTTTGATGGAATAGTGAACCATACAACTTACCTGGACATGCTGCGAACCAGGTTTGTGCCACAACTGGAGGAACTTGGTATTCTGAACGATGTGTAGTTCCAACAGGATGGAGCGCCAGCCCATTATGCCATCTCTGTTAGGGAATACCTTGCCAAGGTCTTTCGGAATCGTGCTGCCTGCTCCACTTGAATGGCCACCTCGAAGCCCAGATCTCTCGACGTGTGATGATAGCCCTTGGGGCTTCATAAATGAGTGTGTTGCACAGTAGCGCTACGAAACCACGGATGAACTCAAAGAAACAGATAGACTTGTTTTTGCTTGTATCAGCCTGCAAATGCTTTGGAAGATGTCTCACAGAACTTGGCGCAAAATTGTTCTCTGCCATGAGAATCCACTGGATACTCAAGGCTATGTTACAACACAAGATACCATAACATAATAATACCATAACAATATGCAGAAACTACATACAGGGGTGGGGGTAACAAGACATTGTGGACACCCTGTAGATTGCCTAAGCTGGAGATAGGCGCAGTTTTCTTGTGTTGATAGCGACTCTGAACTATGAAATGAAGAGAAATTTCAGTATATTTTACAGGCTTCTTTACCAAAATCTAGGACTTGTTAAGGCAGTTAGTACTTTATGGGGGATACATTTGATCGCAAAGATCTTCTTATACCATTTAACAATAGTGAATGGTTGAAATTAGTCGCGGATTAGGAAGATAAAAAACTGTCTCTACTCTACGATAAACTAGAGTCAAAATTACGTACTTAAGATACCTTAGATATAGTGTCCGATAATTATGCTGCCATTTTTTTTTCCTTTGGTGGAGTCTTATCTGCCCTTAGAAGAATTTAAGATGCCTTAGATATAGTGTCCGATAATTATGCTGCCATTTTTTTTCCTTTGGTGGAGTCTTATCTGCCCTTAGAAGAATTTTTACGAAGTTGGGAGGGAACAAACAGTGATATTGAGGCCCCTATTGAAAGACCAGATGAAGAATCTTATTCTTTTCATCAGAAGAGAGGTTCAGGAAGAAGAAAGGGTAGCCATGACTACAACTCGACCAGAAATAGCACGTAAGAAATCCAACGGAAGTAGTAGATTGATTCATCTTGAAGCAAAACAATTTACCACAGCTAATGATTTGTACAATGTCAACCCTACTGAAAAATACCATGTTTTTAATTATAGCCATAGATCTGTTAACAGTAGTAAAGTTTTAGACATGCCATATGATGAAATAAGGAAGTATCTTTCTCGTTCTGGTTGCTGTTTCGCATGTACTAAGAGAGGACAGACATCCTGCTTGGAGATGTCGAGTAAGATGTAGGTCATATGGAGGAAACCATGTTTTTCTGATGTGTGATAAGAAATCTTTTAATAGTTTTACGACAGACAAAGAGAAGATCACTCTTGTGCCAACTTGAGAAGCAGATCTACTTTCATTACGTCATAGCCCTACTGATAGTAGCCCTAACGATGTGTATTTGCAAACATTTGCTGTTATCATACATAATGGAGACAATCATAAGATAATTCGGGTATTGATTGATATCGGATCACAGAGATCATATATATTGAGTAGTTTGGCAAGAGAAATGAATTATGTACAGATTGGTGAAGAACAGTTGATACACTCTCTCTTTGGGGGTTGTAGCATTCAGTCATTGGAGCACACTTGTTATAAGGACCGTCTACAAGAGTTAAATTGCAACTATGCTTGCAAATTCTCAGTGCTGGATCAACAGGAAATAGCCTATAACAATCCTATTGCAAATCCAAGCATTGCAGTACGAAACGATCTCATAAAATTGGGTATAAAATAGATGCAAGACATACCTGAATCTATTGGGATATTGATCGGTGCTGGTGTAGCTAGGCAAATCTAGTCTGGCAATAGGGTAATCCTCACACCTGGAGTTGTAGTGGTTGAGACTCTGTTTGGATGAACTCTGATAGGAACAGAGAAAATATCGCCGGTCATATATTTCAATAGCAATCTTGCCATGACTTTCACAATGACCATTATCACCACTCGAAACAATTGGTATCAGAGACCCGATTGAGAAGAAAAACGAAGATACAAAGATATTTCCTGTGCTAGAACATTTTAAAAGAACTGTCGAATTTATAGAAGGTAGATATCAAGTAAGCTTACCTAGGTACGACCTTGTGTGGAATTTGCCATCGAATTGTGAGTTAGCTAAAGTGAAACTTATTAGAACAACAAAGAGATTGAACATGATACCGGTATTATTTGAATACGGTAATACCATTCAGTAATACACGAGTGGATAAAGCTCGACATTATTCAAAATGCAGAAACAGATTCCAATTGTCATTATTTGGCACATCGACCTATGGTAAAAGAGAACAGCAGTACCACAAAGGTACGACCAGTTTTTGACGTCTCAGCAAAAAATTATAGATATCCTTCACTTAATTATTGTTTAGAACAAGATCCCAATATTATTAAACTGATACCTAACCTTTTCTTACATTTTGGGGAGAACAGAATAGGATTGACAGACGACATAGAGAAAGCATTTTTACAAATTGCAGTTCATCCCAAAGATCGTGATGATCTGAATTTTCTAGGGAGGAACAATATTGATGAGATGACGACCCTGAAGCGCTCATGTATTGTTTTTGGAATAACATGCTGCATGGTTCTATTAGCCGCAGTTCTTGACTACCATCTCTACAAGTGTCTTGATGAATACTCGCAACAAGATGGAAAAATAATAACCCAGCTTCTTAGTAACTTCTGTATGGATAACCTCGCGACAAGTGTAGAAAGTATTACAGAAGCTAAGGAAATGCAGTTTTTGGCTACAAATGTTATAAATCAAGGAGGGTTCAACATTAGAGAGTGGGAATTTTCGGGTGAATCCTTTGAAGAACCAACTTCCATATTAGGTCTTAAATGGGATAGCTCGTCAGATGCTCTAAGACCGAATATAGACTGGTGGAAGAAAGTTTTCAATGAAAAACCTATTACCAAGATAAATGTTCTCTCATTGACAAAGACAATTTTTGGCCTCATAGGTTTCAGTTGACCTGTGACATTGGGACTGAAATTGGTGTTGCAGACACTTTGGGAGAAGAAAATAGATTGGGATGATCCATTGGACGAAGAATGTATAAAAATTTCCAAGGCTGGATTCAACAAGTTCCCCTTCTTGCCAAATTGGCTATTGGTCGCAATAGCCTATTAACACACTGTACAGACGATCACTACACTTGTTCTGTAATGCAAGTAACAAAGCATATGCTGCATGTGTTTTTTGCGCAACGAAACAAGAAATGAAGAGGCTGTGGTCACCCTTGTACAATTCAAGTTTCGGATTTCACCCTCGAAGATTGTGACTATACCATGGTTCGGTTGAAGTTAAAGGGAGCCACCATTGGAGTTTGTTTGCTCAGGTAAGTCCAGGAAGCTATAGGTTGGACTTGTGAGCCTGTAAATGCCTGGAGTAACTCAAGTTCTGTACTTGCGTGGCTACAGCGCGAAGAAGAGTGGTCTGTCTTCGTTAGAAATTGTATGAAAGAGAGAGGAGATTTGACTGTGGGAGTTGAATGCAGACACCTACCAGGGCCCTAAATCCAGCTGATCTACCTTCAAGAGGATGTTCAATCAGCTATCTGCTGAAGTCAAAATGATGGGAGAGACCAACTTGGTTGTAAGGAAACAAAAATTCATGGCCGAAGTCCTCTATTTAATGCGTAAAAGAGGAAGTATGCAAAGAAAGAACAAAGAAGACATCTGTTTTCATTGCTCTTAACAATGTTCACTATTGGTTGTACAAGTACTTCAGCAAGTATGAAAAGATTGTTCACATGGTTTCATGGATGTTGCATTTTAAACATAACAAGCAGCATAAATGGGAGAAACATAGTGGGGAATTGTCAATGGATGAACTGAAGTCTGCAGAGAGTACTGTGCTCAGACTTATACAAGAAGCTATTAAATCCTTAGAGAATTATCGAATCAGTATGTTACGTCCTTTTAGAGATGAATCGGGCCTTCTTTGTGTAGAAACTAGATTGACAGTAATAGATGATGAACTTCATTTACCACCCCAGTTCTACTTCTCAATGAGCATCCAGTTGTGAAGCTCTTGGTTCGTCACTTTCACCTCAAGGCAAAACATGTTGGAGCTCAAACATTGTGGACCATGTTGCAAGAGAAATATTGATTTTTGAAGGGAAGACAAATGGCCTGTAGTGTTGTGAGAAACTGCACTGTCTGTCAAAAATATGTATGCAACAGTTTTGATATTGAGTCTCCTCCACTGCCTTCAACCAGAGTAAACGATGCTTCCATCTTCAAAGTTTGTGGAGTAGACTATGCTGGTCCACTTTTTCTAAGAAGGTGGGGAAAAGGTATGGATTGATTAGTTCACCCGCGGCGTATACAGAGATGTGCATGTCGCTAAGTACAGAGCCGCTTCACTTGGTATTGTGGCATATTGTAGCCCGGAGAGGAAGACCAGGTGTGATTTGCAGTGATAATGCCACTTGTTTTCAAAGGACGTAGAATGTGCTCGAATAACTTGAATGGGACAAAAAAAGTTATACTGCTCAATCAAAAGGATCCAGTGGAGGTTTAATCCACCAATAACTTCTTGATGGAGTGATATCTATGAGTAGACGATTCAAAATGTCATGCGACTTCTTCGCTGGATCCTGGGGAGAGCTCTGTTAGCACTCGATGAGATTAGTACCATTCTTTGCGAGTGCAAAAGTCTCGTGAATTTGAGACCTACCAGTATCACAGCAATTTCGGAGACTAACCAAGATCCCCTGTGGCTTTGACACCTGCTGCCTTCTGACAGGAAATACACACAGTGGCATGAGGGATATTGAAGAATGTGAGGCCAAAAGCTTTCAGTGTCGCTTATACTATCGAAACAACCTGTTTGAGCAGTTGAGAGCTAGGTTTCGTTCAGAATATTTGGGAAGTCTGAGTGGAGTCGGAGCAGGAAAACGCTTGAACCGTACGATGGAGAGGTAGTGCTGATTGGACCGGAAGACTATAAAAGAATAGATTCGCCTCTGGGAAAGGTTGAAAACATTATTCGATGGCGTGATGGGAAACCCAGAGCGCTTAAACTACTTATGTCTTCAGGACTCTTGATTAAACCATTGCAACGTGTGTACTCCTTGGAGGTGGATGTGGAGTCCGGTGATGCTGATAATGAAGCTGTATCTGAAGACAGCAAAGATGGATCAGTCCATATTCCAGAAGGTCGTATTGGTCCTGTAGCAGTTGGCGATAATGAACCATGTCAGATAGAAGGATATGTCGATATATTGTTAGGAGAATAGTTCGGTGGATGTAAAGGTGGTAAGCGGATATGTGGAAAGGCAAGTGGCCAACATGCCACATATCTAGCTATCGAACTATTCAGCCACTGACCTATCCATATTTTCACATATCGAACTATCCATTTGTCAATATATCGACCAATCCACCGACGATATATACACATGTTTACCTATCAATCTATCCAACTATTACATATACACTTATCGTTATATCACCCTATTGACCTATCTAACTATGTCTCGAATGACATACATTTACATAGTAATCAAACTATCGACAAATCCACAAATCGACTAATTCTACTATCAATATCTCTACTTATCGACAAATTTACCCATCGACCAAACCACTCATCTAATCAGTCATATATGTGTTAAGTTTAAAAGCTTGGTCACACACCACTTAGATCTTTCACTTAAAAATTGCCCTAGTCCTGATCATACAATAACAATACCCTTTGCATTCCATTAACTATGTCTACACCATAACTACGATTTCCCAAACTGCGAACTCCCACAAGGTGATCGATCCACGTCCGTGAGTGTCCCCGATGGTGTCACATCATGTGTATGACGGCGGAGGAGAGGCA
Source organism: Medauroidea extradentata (assembly GCA_003012365.1). Taxonomy (NCBI): domain Eukaryota; kingdom Metazoa; phylum Arthropoda; class Insecta; order Phasmatodea; family Phasmatidae; genus Medauroidea; species Medauroidea extradentata. The sequence goes on along the minus strand of PNEQ01003658.1, from coordinate 19,721 downwards.
CCTGATATGAGCAGAGGGTTCTTCTAGTGCAGGCATTGTGTAACACAAACAACGACCGGCATACACAACAACGCATCTAGACGTGCAGCAGGGGAAGGTTACGTGAGTACAGCCAACGCAACAGCGCTTCCGCCAGTAACACCTAACGTCCTACAGCAAGCGCAACCACGAACGATCTCTGCATCAGTACCAACTGTCGCGGAACCAAGTATGAGCTGCCACCATTACAACACCCCATCAAAATTCCAAAAGCTGACAACCTTCTCAGGGAGGGGAACGAAAGACCCAATGTCCTTCATCGAGTCTTGTGTGCAACGTCTACAGAGGTACCACATAATGGAGCAGGTGTGGCTGAGCCTTGTCAGTGAATAGCTCCATGAAGACACACGCACCTGGTGGCAGGCAGAGTACAACATGATGTGGGAACAGTTCGTCATGCTTAATGCGAATACCCCACAGCATTACAGACTCAATTGTATATTATCACTGAGCACTAATGTGACCTAGAATTATTCATCCGACATAAAGTGAATCTTGTCACCACTTCTATTCAAATGACATTACAGCAGATGTGCTAGAGGCAATGCTACTGACTGTGAGGCTGGAATACCGATAAGCCCTCCATCCAGCCATCCACAACGGACTCAAAATTTTTACTCGCATCACTGCTAGTATGGCACACGACATGTTGGAGGTGAACCGAAATCATCACAGCACGAGCATGGCGCAGAGGCAGGATGGGCGTCGGACAGACTTGTCGACGACCAAAATGGCACCACCCACGCAAACCAAAGCTGTGAGCTGCCAGACCCTCAACACCAGCGACCCTGCAACAGGTGCCTCGAGAAGTGCCATGATGTCGAGACGACCACCACCGAGCACACCTTGTTACTACTGCCTGGGCCAACAGCTCCACTGGCACACCAACTGCCCATGTCGACGTGAAGCGGCACATAAGGCTAGGGAGGCCCCGAGTACACACTCCCGGTATCACGGACGCAACAAGCAACCCCGACCACGACACATCAAACAACAACCGTACCTGTGATGCTCGAAATCACCATGACTCTAATATTGATCGCCAAAATCACAAAAACAATTGGTGACAGTGACAGTGCAGAACATGTTTATTTGGGTCAAATTTTTCATCACCGTAAAAGCTATGATAGTTTGCTATGCATACCAGTGACTGTAAATTGTAAACACACTGTGGCCCTAATAGACACAGCCGCCTCATATGACTTTATCAATGGGAACTTCACCACTCTAGGGAAACTAAACACATGCGACCAGACTGTGCAACTCGCCACTCAAGACGTAACTGGGCATTTGGCCGGGTCTGCGAATATAAACATTGCAATCCGCAACGAATCGACCACGATGCCTGTGTTGGTCGTAAAGGATTTATGTGAAGACGTGATCCTGGGTGTACCGCGGCTCGTTGAGCAAGAAGCCGTGATTGAGTTATCCCATGACCACATTCATTTCGGTAAACATCATCGCAAGACAGCATACTATCTCAGATATGATCAACCTGTGGACCTTAGCAGAGTTCGACCATGCAGTTCCACCAGAACACCAGGCAGCGGTGCAACGCGTCCTGAACGAGTGGAAGACAGTGTTCGTGGCGGCGACCAGCTGCATCGCACATCGATCCTGTCTACGTGCTGCCACGGAGCTACCTGCTGCACCAACACCACATCATTGAACAGTAGGTCATTGAGATGTTGTCATACGGGGTGATTGAGCCGTCCGAGAATAACTACAATTCTTTTGTAACCCTGGTGCCAAAGAATGATGTCTCTTGGCATTTTTGTGTTGACTTCCGTCCAATTAACCTAATTACTAAGTCCTCAGCATCACCAGTAATCAATGTAAATAGTGTGCTTAGCCTCCTGGGTTCTGCAAAAATCATGTCATCATTCGACCTTAGGTCAGGTTATTAGTAAGTCCCTGTGCTGCCAACAAACAGGCGTAAAACAGCATTTACCACCCCTGATGCAACCGATACCAGTTCGGCACCACATGATTTATGGCCTACAGTGCACTCCCGCAACATTTCAGGCCATGATGGTTCATGTTCTAGATGGCGACAACTGGGAGTTCGCCACAGCGTATTTACACGATGTAGTTGTCTGGTCGAATAGCTGGGAGGTACACATTCACCACCTGAAATTGGTATTAGAATGTTTCGCTGTTGCCAAACTCACATGCGATAATCACGAATGCCACATCTGCAAAGCTGAACTAGATTTCCTGTGACATGTTGTCAATGAACACAGGAACAGGCCTAGCAAAGAACACTTACATCCCATTGAGGAATGGCCTACCCCAGTCAGCATCCTTGGGCAAGTAAGTATACCTTTCACTGATCAGTTGTTGTGTATCCCAGTGTCTGTAGACAAGCAGGTGACAGTGGCATTCATCGACACACGATGCAGCTGCCTCCCACAATTTCATCTGGGCCCCCTTGGTGCCATAAACCACATTCCAACCCTGCAATCGTACAGTACAGTTAGCCCCCTTAGACAGAACGTGCAAAGTGTTGGGCATAGCAGAAGTATGCATGAAGATCTGCAACATAAAAACGAAGGTAACCATACTAGTAGCAGACAACATCCAAGAGGATATTATCTTAGGAGTGCTGTGGCTTGCCGAGCAAAATACGGTAACTGAAATGCAGACAACCGCATCCACTTCGGCGTACTGCGTACCACCTAGGGCGCAAGCCAGCATCGCCTACTACACCAGTAGACCTAGAGAGTTTCGAACATGTAGTGCCAGAGCAGTAGTGGGTTGCAATACAAAAGGTCCTGGACACCACCAACTCCGTACCGTATCATCAACACCCAGATAGCCGAAATGATCGCCGACGAGGTCATTGAACCGGCAGAAAGTCGCTACAACTTGTACATCATGTTAGCTCTCAAGAAGGATAGCAGTTGGCTCTTCTGTGTCGACTTCCGCTCTCTCAATCTCATCACACAAAGTAAACCGTCAACTGTTCTCAAAATCCAATCGGCCCTCAGTTTACTTGGAGGCGCGAGAGTCCTGACCACAGTAGATCTCCGTAGCAGAAACTGGCAGGTCTCAGTCAAACAATCAGACAGGCACAAGACCACATTCACAACCCCAGGTGGACGGCACTTCCAGTTCTGCGCTATGCCATTCGGGCTCAAGTGTGCGCAGGTAACCTTCCAAAACATGATGATCCACATACTAGACTGCATCATAGGCGAATTCGCAATGGCCTATATTGACATCGAGTCCCAAACCTGAGAAGAACACATCTTAACACCTGGTGATAGTTCTTGAAAGACTGGCAATTAACGGACTCACCTGCCTCAATTATAAAAGCAACAATCAAATACCTAGGCCACATAGTAGACGAAGCCAGAAGTCAGCCGAGCGAGGAGCACCAGCACCTCGTCTGGGACTACCCCCCCCCCATGCACACACGTGTTTTTTGGTTTAATCAACTGGCTGCACCAGTACATTCAGGATTTCGTGCTCATCGCGGCCCTACTCACGGACATGCTATCCTTCAATCAGGAAGTCCAATGGACAACCACGATACAAGGAGATCAAGCACAGGTTCGGACTGAGATGGGTGCTCGCCGAAGTGGATCCATCCAAACACCTCTATCTACAAACCGATGCACGCTTAGACGGGCTCGGCGCCGTCTTGTTTCAGTATGATGAACACGGTGAAAAATGTGACATCGACTACACGAACGTAAAGTTCGGCCCGCAAGAGCACAAGTATGAAGTGAACAAGCAGGAATACCTGGCAATTACATGGGCCATCAAGCACTACGACCACTATGTGAAGTATCGGCCATTCACACTCTGGAACGACAACTGCTGCCTAGGTGGGTCCATAAAATGAAGAAGGTGCGTAGAAAGTTGACCTTCTGCTCCTCGATGCTCTTACAAGCATGTGACTTCACTGTAGAACAAATCCTCGCCTCTGAGAATCAGCTAACCAATGCACTGTCACATGCGCCAGGAGTCACTGTAGTCTTCGACGAAGATGAGTGGGAGACTGTGCTGCCACCCCCATGAGAACAAGACACTCCAATAAAAAACAGCCACCTCAAGAATCAAGCAAGATAGCCGATCAAGTGTACTGCTCAGCGCCAGAAAATTGCAGAGGTGCGATGCTTATGTCGGGACAAATTCAACACTAACTGGCACTTGGAACAGCAAGAGGCAGACAGTGAAGACCCCTGGCGCATGTATGTTCCACCTGCGGCGGTACGACAGGTGATACAGTACCACCACTTCGCTGGGCACCCCGGTGCCAAGCAGACCAGCTGCAGCATGAAAGACACCTACACCTGGAAAGGCCTGAGATGTAAAATGTACAGTCAAAACTTGCACCAAATGCAATAAAAATACAAGAACCGATTCTCAGATGGTTCCGCACAGTAGCAACCCCGTTTGCCTACTGAGTCTTTAAGCACCATCGCTCTCGATATGATGGACCTGTACTCAAAGGTGGCAGGAGGAAAGAAATTTCTGCTGGTTGTGACAGATGTGTTGAGTCATTGAGTGAAGGCGTACACCCCACATCCGCATCCACCATCAACATCCTTAGGTGCTCATCACTGAGTTTTCCCTAAGACCATGCTGAAAGATAACAGTGTACATTTTACCAGGAGAAAGTGGCGGGAGTGCTGCACAGACCAATATCACCCCAACGCAATAGTACAATCAAGAATTTAATGCGCAACTCAGGATGCAGGTCGGCGATGATCATACAGAGTGGGCACAGCACATCCAGGAGGCCCTCTTCTGCCTATGCAATTACGTAAATGAGGCCACTGGATGCTCACCAGCAGATTTCCTCCACGGCTGCAATCTGCCCCTACCCGGGGTGACGAAGTCCCCAAGGCAGTGAGCAGGGAAGCCCCAGGCCCATATAAACAAGTGAGGATACAGGAAGTGCAGGAATACCAACAACAGTATGTGCAGAAATGGCTCCCTCATACCGACCGCCCACAGCATGAGCTGGAGTTTGGGAGCACCGTGTACGTCAGGCAACACCCGCAATCCAACACAGCGAAGAACTTCTGCACCGGATCACACAAAGTGGGGGAACGAGTCAGACAGACGTCACATGCCATCCAGATAATGCCGCAGCATCGAATAAAATTTCATAGGGATGATCTGAAGTGAGTACCACAACATCAAACCCGATGCTGTTAACCAGCCGTCACCTGCAGCGCCGCCAGTGTCAGCAATCACCACAACCAATTCGACGCTGCTAACCAGCCTAGCACCTTCGATGCCATCGACCATCACACTCATCATGGAAGATCAGACACCGCTAACCAACATAGCACCGGCAGCACAGTCGATGACAATTCTTAGCACACCAGCTCACCACATCCCCATAGCATACTTGACGCGTCACGCCAACACCCTACCAGTGGCACAATTAGCTGCAAGCGAAATGGCAGAGCTACCGATACCATGCACATCATGCACAATGATGATGCCCACACCACCACCTGAGTCATCATTCACAGCCACATGTCTGCCGCTGCTCGTGAGATCACCACTCGCGACGGGTCCGCTGGGAACCACGGACCATAGGTTGTCACAGCCATAGCCTTCCCCCTCGAGACCTTCAGGGAGGTGCTGCTCTGTCTCCACGCACCAACCAACCACCTAGGAGTGCCACCCCAAAGCCAGATTCCGAGAGGATGCAAGTCCACAATCAATAAGGTCGACCACAGCGAGAGCACCGACTACCAACCAGGTATCGGGATGGTGCAGACACCCAACGAACACATTGGTAAGCGTCAACCACTCCAAATACAACCACACACGGTAGTCATCCTCCACCGCGATTTCGACCCTACTGATGGGGCTGGCAGTGACAGCGGACCTCCAGAAGGGGAGGGGGGCGTTTGACATGGCCCGCCTGCCACACCACCGATACCACAGTGTAGTGCAAGGTAGAGTGCAGTGAAACCAGGCACCCTGTCAGGGTAAAGTAGAGCAGTGCAGTGTAGTGTTGTCAGAGTAACCAGGTTCGATGTGGTATTGCACCAACTGGACAAAAACATGCTAACCACGTGCGAGAAAGTAGTAGTTTTTCAGTGTATAAATTGTGCAATTTGCATAAGGTGGAAACATGTCCAAATAGTCCAGTTTGTAAATAAGTGATTGTCTAGATTTAGTTAACCCAAGGTACAGCCTCAACATACAGTAAGTCATATCATCACGTGTTCACAACTGTGCAATTAGACAATTACAGAGACACATAATCAATTTCCATAAAGACATTTTTTTTAAATTTCAGTAAACAAAAACTTGTGAAGTTCATTGTTTGATGTAAACAAATTTACCACACGAGACTTGGTGCGAACGGGAGGTCTGTCCTCCTGCTCGTCGTCATGGTCTCTTCAGTATGAGCTTGGTGGGAGTAGGAAGTGCACATGTGTCATGTCATGGGGGTCTTCAATATTTTGTCTCAACCACTTCACTGCTATAGCCATCTTGTAACACCGGGACCTATGCATATTTTCACCTCCACGATTGCCATCTACTCCAGTCTATTCGCTGCCCACTGAGTTTCTTTCCCTGTAATGTTCACATATAGCAACATATTTTTCAACAGCATGTAAGCTACTGACCATCCTTAGGGTGATGCCTGTTTCAGCACGTGCATTCACGTATAGTGCTTTCTGTGTAAATACGACAAGTCTCACCGGATCATGTGTGGATTATTTCGTTTCACATAAGTTTCAGGAGCCCAGCTTTCTCCTGAGCAACCCACGAATAAATCGTATATTTGAGTGTTTTGTATTGTGTTTCTTGAGGTGTTTATTTTTTGTGTATCGAGGCATGGAGGGGGCCTAAACATCTTCCCCAGCGTAACTTTATATTGGCCATTGTATGAGGAGGCAGCCACACAGTCGTCGACCCAGACCCTGTGAGCACAAAGGGTCCCGTATCTGCCCTAAACATAACTTAATTATTTTTTCACCTCATTTCATGCTGAGATGACTGCATCACGGAGTTCCGGGGCTCAGCGTATCATTAAAATCACGCGAATTCGGCTTAAACATAATTATTAGATACACAGACAGGCTGCAGGTTTCACAACCTGGAGCCTGACTTACACAAGACCTCTATTATTGTCATGTAATCAAAATTCCGTAAATAAGGGTCAACAGGGCGGGGAAGGCTCTCCTGCCCCCCTATCCTAACCTCTCCATCAGGCGAGGGGCGGATAAGGGTTACAGGGGCTGCTTCGGTTGCTCTCTGGTTAAGACGGTGGAGCAGATACATCGCATACTATGAGAGGGGAGGGGTGTAAGCCTCCTTCTCTCGATTTTATAATGCATGACAACTGGGTAGACAAGAGCCCCCCCTCAAGGGGCTTGTACTACCCCCGCGCTGAGGCCTTAGACCAGTGATGATGAATGGCGGCGTATCCGCCCAGGCAGCATAGCAGTATTGACGGACTGGCGCCCTTTCACTGGCAAACACATCCCTAGATTACGTAGTAAGTATAGTCACGAACAACCATATATATGTAAATATACTAATTTTGGGTCCCCTTCATGCCGCCCCTCCTCACACCCGTATTGGCCATGTCAAGTGTAGAGCATCAAGTAGTTATGGTCATCGAATCAAACTGTCGACCAAATGCTAACCGATTAAGTAAAAAGGTTACGATTATTTTAATCGATAATGGTTTCAGGTATTTGATTGTAATAGTGATCGATTAATCTAACAGTGTGCACCATATTTTGTGTCTAAAATACTTTTTTTTTTTGCAGAAACAGCTCACAAAATAAAACATATTATTGAAGAATCGATAGGATATATTTTTAAAGGAATAAAATAATGGTTTAAGGCGGTAGCAGTATTTTACATCCGTACCTGGCATGTATTAAAAATTAATGGTAATAATAAATTAACTTAATTTAATATTTTCCAATTAAATATTTATTGCAGTAACTGAAAGTAAAAATACATAGCTTTTAAAACAATGTCGGGAATTCGGTACATGTTACGAGTTTGCTCTTTCTCCACGAATCTAATTGCACTTTTGCAATTTGATGTTATGCCGATGTTTGGATTTTATGTGGTTTCTAGAGCTTTTGTGATTTCTATTAGTGCGGAGTTTTGAATCTTTAGGTACGGTTAATTCTACTACAGGTTAGAAAGAAAATGCATTTTCTTATGGGAGAGCTTGGCACAGGGAAAATTTCTGCCACTAGTTTCGCTTCGATCACTAATAGACGAAGTAAATACGAAACCTTAGTAAAATTAAATTTTAATAAACTTGAAAATTATATTTGTAATTTAATTTAATTTTAAAGTGAAAAGAACCCAATTTCGCATTATAAATTATCAACTAAATAAATCTTAAAATTCAGGAAAGCTCTGTGATTGGTTAGCGATACCAGCGCTCAAGTGGCAGAAATTTTCCCTGTGCCAAACTTATCACGTTGATCTTGTTTAATTAATCGATATAATGCATTTAAGTCGATTTATATACCTACTAATTGAATCGAAGTCGAAAATATCATTCAAAGTTACGTACATTTTAAGCGCGAAAGACCACGTGAGAAATGTTAAATGTCAATTTTGACTGTTCAGTTTGGACAATGTGGGAATCAACTGGGGCACGCTTTGTTCTCAACGCTGTCAAGAGATAATGCTACGGCCCGCAGATGTAATGAGGAAGACTCGCAGTACGTAAGTGAATCTTTAAATACGTGGTTTAGTGCTCGTAAAAAGGGACAGCTCGTAGCTCGAGCCGTGTTGGTGGACACGGAAGACAAGGTCGTTGATAACATATCCCGGGTACAAGTGTCAGGATCGAAGTGGTCGTATTGCGGGGATTGTAAAATATCGAGTGCGGGCGGAGGCTGTGGCAATAACTGGGCGTACGGCTTTCAAGTGAAAGGACCACAGTTGTGTGAACGTGTTGTCGAGTGCATCAGGACGGAAGCAGAAAAGAGTGATGTCCCACTGGCTTTGCTGAACCTTTTGAGCTCGTCAGGAGGGACAGGGTCTGGGTTGGGTAGTTACATCATCGAGGAGCTAAGAAATGAATTCGTTTTCAAAAAGTTTGTGAACGTTATTGTACTACCGTATAGCACGGGGGAGGTAGCGACTCAGAACTACAACACCGTGTTGACTCTGGCGAAACTCTATGATTTGTCCGACATGCACTTCATTTTCCAGAACGAGCAGTTGCACAGGATGTGCGTGTCTTTGCTCGGGGAGAAAAACACTCAACTAGCGAATTTGAACAATGTGATAGCGACTAAGGTGGTGTCAGTTTTCCAGCCCGTGCAAGTGTTCTCTGGACTGGCCAATGTTGTTTCTCACATGGCCTCCCACCCAACCTTCAAGCTGGCTACCGTCAAAACTGTCCCCCACTGCTCCGCGGCCGCCGAGAAATTTGAAAGTGCCTTTCCTTGGCCCGTGTTGTTGAAGCATGTGAAGAGAACTTTACGTAAAATGCCTGCGGGTTGTAAGGAGTTTCTGGACTGGGAGGTGCGCCAACCTTCCTCGAGGTTGTCGGAGTTGCATGTCGACCAGTTCGTACCTTCTGTGGCGAACATGTTGTTGACGAGGGGATCCGCCCCTCCAACCGCCGACCTCGTCTCTGAGCTGAGCAGACAGGTTGGTAGGAGGTAAATGTTAAGTTCATCTACTCGTGTACTGGCAGTGGCCAAAGTATTATAATTACACGCATAGCTTATTAATGGAAAATGTTCGTTAGAAGTAGTTGTATGTAAAGAAGATTGTGGTTTAAAGTTTTCCCTACCACATGTAACCACTATACAAACATTTTTAATCAATTTATAATATGTAATACTAATAGTTTTGCCAGTATAAATTTGAGTAGTTAAACTTCACATTTACTGTGATAAGAATATTGTAAAAACAAGTGCCAACGTCTTGTTAAAGTAATAATAATTCTTCCTTGCAGATGGGCCATCACCCAGTGGTAAGTATATATTCCTCATTCTCCCAGACTTGTCGCGAACAACCCAGCCCTCACCAGCTCTTCCCTCGACACATATGTTCCACTTCCTCAGTCTTCCTTAAACTGTTTTTCCCTCGCCCTCTGTAATCACTCTTTAACTGAGGTCCTAACCTCCTCCATACTCCTCATCTATCCTTCGAAGAACTCCAACCTATTTCCTTTATCATCGCTGGTGGCCTTTAGTTTCCATCATCCTCACCTTCCCGCACCCGTCTTGTCACCCTCCTGTGAACCGTCTCCAGTTCCTGTACCTCTCCTTCCTTGCAAGGATCCCACTCTGCTGCTGCGTATTCCAGCATTGGATGTACCGTAGAGGTGTTTTACCTTAGAAACCATTCTTTCTTTCTGCTTGTTATACGCTTAATAATTAAAGATAGAAATTGTGGTGTTTTGAGGAAATATGTTTCGGTAGAGTTGGCAAAAAGTAAAAAAAATAATATTTATTTTGGTTTGTGGTATTGTAATTGTCAGATGAAAATGCTGCGACAGGATATGCAGTGGGTGTTTTGTTGTGTGACTTGAATATGCCAGGGTGCAGTGGACAGGAGCGAAGGGGATGGGCACTGTGATGCATCGCGTGGCAGGCAGTGGATATTGCTACAATATATGAGAATGGTGAAGGGCCGCAATTCCAAGTAACCAGTGAAACAGGAAGGGAGTAGGAAAGTAAGATCAAGCAGGCAAGGAATGTATATTTAGAGAGCATGATGTAGGCGGAAGCGAAAGGAAAGGAGTGAGGAAATTGTTTGTCAGGAAGGTAAGGTGTGGAGGGCAAGAGGTTTCACAATTGAGAGGTACAGACGGCTGGGCTGCTGCAGATGACATGGAAAAGGCTAAATTGTTGCAGGCTCAGTACTTGTCAGTATATGAGGCAAATGACATTTGGAGCAGGGTGTGCGTAGGGAACAAGGGGTTTTATAGAATGTTAATACAGGAAGGGTCATTAAGGTGACTCCCTATACAGACGGTGTTTGTGCATGTGAGGCACATAATCGATAAAGTGGCAAGGTTCCTTCTGGCCGGCGAATATAACTTTGTTTCACCTCTATCCGCAAGCATGCAGAGCTGTGCTAGTATAAATGTTCCTATGAGACTTTAACCGGTGACCATATGATTTTATTGATAGGAAGTTTAGTTTAAAGCCCAACGCCTGCTTTTATTTGTGTGTTTGTCGAATCCGGTTGGTATATTACCAGATACGGCAGTCTGGAAAAGCAGTTTTTAGACATTTAGAAATGCCTGAAAATCATATTTAAAATATGTCCATCATATTTCTAAGTTTATAGCGTCATATACTGAAGTGCGTGATTCTTTTTGTAGATAAACAGTTTGTCGAGGAGGCAGAAAGGTGCCTTGCATCCATGATTGTGTCGGCAAAGTAAATTATTGTGCCAGTAGGGAAGATTAAGCTGTTGATATCTTTGACTGAGACTATCTTCTATCACCAGTAATGTAGTTTCATCAGAAAATGAATACTCTGTGCAACACATTCAGGGGGGGGGGGAGGGGGGATTTCCCCAAGCGCTGGGTGTTGGTGGTGGCAAAAATTTTTTCTTGGGAATGAAATGTAAACGAGTATTAAAAAGATACAATATCTACCGATATTTACACTTTTACTAGTTTTGTATTAGTATTAAACTTGAACGCCATATAATCTTACAAATACAGTAATTATAATTAGAATGCATACTTAAAAACACTGCTAATGATAGCTAGTCAGTACAGTTATGTATTTCTGCTAAAATTTTATACAGTTATTTACGCGAGTGTGACATCAGGATGACGAGATAGGCCCCCCGGTTGAAATGGCGACATTTGACATGGGGTGCAACGTATAGATGACGAAGACACTGACTCAGACGGGATGTGGGTGATAAAGTTAAAGGGAATGGACCAGCTAGCAGGGAGAGCTGAGGTGGATAGTGGGGAAAAGGGTACACTGCGGAAGCCGTGGGAGAAACCCCCTTTGATGATGATCCCGTGGTCGACAGGCCAATGACTACGGGGCAGGCTACGTGCCAGTGGATTGTTGCACTCTCCAAACGTCGGATCTTCTGTGACTTGTTAGGGCCAGTCTCCACGCCACAACACACTCAAATGTACACTATGTGTCACTTGGGACGGAGTTAGCAAAACACTATTAAATAAAAGACGTGAATAGTTTCCATAGTTTACTCACCATAAGCAATAGACTGGTATCTGCAGAAGGCCAATGCCAATTAAGCGGGCCTGGAGCACAAACCTGTCCAGTAGGTTACGCGGGCAAAAACAGCACTAGGCTGGCGGTGAATTTAATATGCACACGATGGCCGGCATGGGATGAGGAGCCCTTGGTCAAAAACAACGCTTGTGGTGATTAAGATCTAAACTATTGAAACTAAAAATGACCGATGCAAAACTGGTGGAGGACCTGGGGTAGACGAGACGTCTATCTCCTCCGCGCGTCAGATCCCGACTAACATGGCGTTCGGCTTCGCCAAGCCAGCTTCGCGAGGGGGGCTGACTTCGTGCGGTGCAAAGTAGTTCGCATACAAAAACACTTAATAGAACAGAGCTACACAAGACAAAAGACAAAATCTACACTGGAAAAATAGTAAAAACATTCTGAAATGTCTTAGGTTGGATTATTGTTCCCTGTTGCATCGTGTTCAAGGTGAAGGATACAAATATGTGGGATAGCTGATGCAACACTGACGTAATTGAATATTGGCATCTGAAAATGGACAAAATGTTAAACCACATTTATAAAAACATTAATAAGACATCAGAAAAACATAGGAATTAAAGAGTTAATTTAAAGAAAATATTTTAAGGGTAATATTTATCATTTACAACACGCACTGAGTGTAGGCCATACTAAATAGGTACAGTGCGGCAGACGGACTAGTGGGAGGGTGTGCTAGGCACACGTGAGCACAAAAGAACGTATGCAAGATACGTTTATTACTGTTGTTGATTGAACTGATGGGGGAAGGGGGCAAATCACAATTCTTGCCCCTATCCAAAGGAAAGTCTAAATCTGTCCCTGAACATATTTTTAAGAGGAGGTAAGGAACTGTGTTGTGGAATTAAAGAATAGGCTAATAAGGCAGTGAGGCCTGGTGCAATAGGGGAGGGAGTGCTCAAGTTTTGGAGGGAAAGGTTGGTGCTTATCTAGAGGTGGATATCTAGAGGAAGGTAAGTTGCCGCGAGGATGGAAGGAGGTGGCGCCAGATGTAAGTTGGCAGGGAAGCCACAGTCCTGGAAAGGGAATTGTGCGAGAGGTCAGAGAATAGTTTATTATGAATGCCTACTACGGTATATGTTGTTTTTATATTTATTTTCAATTTGTTCATCTCTCTACATGTCTTTCTGACAATAGGGATTTGAAGCTGGCAATAATGAACAAATATAATTCTCAGTCTGTAGTGTCAATAAAGTAGTTAAGTTACAAACAAAAGAAGCGTTAAAAAATAACGAAATAGTCTAGTGTTTGTGTTATAATGATTGTTGTTAGGATAGAAGAGTAAGGTTAAACTTTTATTCGACTTAGTTAAGTAATTCTAGTTCATTTCAGAGTTATTAAAATTGTCTTACACAAAGTTGAATGTTACCATGTATATATTACAATGTAGCTTACGTTGCTAGTATCTCAAAAAGGCATTTAGGAGAAACAGCTTATTACAATTAACTTATTGAAAATAGGATAAACAGTCATGGTCTTGAGAACAGATCGAAGGTTAATGACATGTATGGAGGATCATCGGACAGTGGTGGTGGGTGAAACGGGAGATCCCTAGAAAACCAGTGACAAACATCATCCGGCATGGTTCCAATATGGAAAAATCGGAACTGTCCTGCCAGGTTAGTGGTGTGACGACTCACTGCCACAGCCGAGGCTATGTTTGTAACTTGCAGAGATAAACTTGAATTACAGTTTACTTCAGCGTCAACGCTGGCAGTATTTATAGCAAAATTATACAGTGAGCACTTATGAAGAACACCTTGTGTTAGAATGGACAGCAGCTAATAAAATGAAGATTAATGTAAAAAAGACAAAGGTGGTGAGATTTACTAGGAAGAAGGTAAAGAGCCGGGTCAGGTACAGATGGGGAGAGCAGGAGATAGGAGAGGTGAATGAATACAAGTACTTGGGAGTGGTGTTACAGGAAGACCTTGGATGGAAGGGACAATTAGGAAAAGTGGTTTCTAAGGGAAGGAGGGCTTTGGGAATGCTGGGAAGGGTCCTGAATGGCGCCAGTTGTGGGGTGAAAGAGAAAGCATACATCACGATGGTACGTCCAATGCTGGAATATGCAGCTGCGGAGTGGGATCCTTACAATGAAGGAGAGGTGCAGGAGTTGGAGAAGGTTCAAAGGAGGGCAGCAAGATGGGTGAAGGGCAGGAAGGTGAGGATGAGGGAAACTACAGGCCATCAGTGATGATGAAGGAAATGGGTTGGAGTACTTTGAGAGACAGGCGAATAGTGGAGAGGCTTGTTAGGTTGTTCAAGGAGGTGAGAGGTGTGGGGGAATGGAGAGGGTTGGGTACTCATTTGATCAGAAGTGATTACAGAGGGAGAGGGAACAACAGTGAGAAGCTCCAGAGAGTTTGGAGGAGGACGGAGAGGGGTAGGCAGTCGATGATGGTCAGGTCAGTGAGGGAGTGGAACGTGCTAAGGGAGGAGCTGGTGAGGGTTGAGAGTGTGGGGCAGTTCAGAAGGGGTCTGGAGGGAGAGTGAGTGGGAGGATGTGGACTTGCCACTGGACGATAGCCCATTTGCAAGGATCTATTATTATTATTATTATTATTATTATTATTATTATTATTGTCTAGAATTATTTTTTTAAAATATTGTTCATTTCGATTTCAGACGTTAACTTTTAATTTTAAGTACGATACATTCGATACACTGTAATTAGTACTGATAGTGCTTTGTTTATATTAAAAAAATGGCAGGAGAATACAAATTATTTGAAAGGAAAAAAGTAACTGTGTTTTGCTTCCATATACCTTAGTGCAGTATCAAACAGGCCACGTAAAACACCGCTGTTTTTATGGTAAAATATAATTGAGTTTAATTAAGTACATAAAAATGTTATACCTGTATTTGAAACTGGCAACTTGAAATATAAAAGAGTGGATGAAGAGTTTTATTTTACTATTTGATACAGGTATTATTACTATGGAATAGTAAAGTAAAACCCTTCTGCTCATTTCTACTTTGCGATACTGTACCACATTTGAAGTATTACATTTTTAGTAACTGTTGCAGCCTGAAAACCCCAAAATTCATCTTGATTTGCTGTTAGTATTTTGAGGGACTATCCAGGTGACAAGATAAACTGCACGGCATCATAGAAACAAACCCCTACTGACGGCATTTATTCTTTGTTTACTTCGGTGATATCAGATTGTAGAAAGATTCCGTTATTGAAGGATTTAGCTCAAGCAGTTGATGCTTGCTTCATAGACTTCGAGAAGCTTTTGACTTGCATTGTGGTTTTGTAAAGGTTTTATTAGGGTACGGTTTTCAAGTGATGTTAGTTATTTAATTTAAGCCTGTCAATTGGTTTTCACAATTTCTATGGCAGCGTAACATATAAGGAAATTATACTTGCAAAGTATAGTCTACAAAAGTGACAATATTTCATTAAAATAATTATTTGATTACACTTGAACACCCTTAACGTCCCATTGGGAAATGACGAGTACAAAGAGACTGCACACCAATTTAGCACGCTACGAGTAGATGTAGTTACCTATATCACTCCCCTGTCTGTTTGAAATGTGGAAAATCACATTCAGCAATGTGGAGTACCTGTTAAGGGTAAGATATGTTTGACAATGTAATACATATTAATGGTGGTGCTTTTACTGTAAGATTAATTTCCACTGATAGATTCAAGAACAATGTGTGTGTGATGTATATTGTAGAATTACACCTATTTGGGTATATATTTATTTACTATCTTGTCACTTTTTTCCTAGTAGATCTTTCACAGCTCCTTTAATAAAAATTATTTTGACTGGACACACTTGTGAATGATCTAGGTTCCGTACTGCAAGTGGGTGCCACAGGATGCGAGATTGCTACATTTCCACCAGTCCAGGCGTCTGTTGGGCAAGGACAAGTTCGTCACTCTGGTGTCCAACAACAGTTCTGTTTGTCGGCCAGTGAACAGAATAGTAGACCAGGCGTGGAACACCTTCTCTTACAAGGCGTACTTACATCACTACAGCAGGTATGGCATCCATGAAGATGAATTCCGTGAAGCATTTATGAAAGTAGAGTGCATTTTGCAGTATTACGCTGACATCAGTAAAGTTAGTGCATAAACCTGTGCAGTACTGTGGAAGAAGTTCTTAAAATGAAGATGTGTAAAAATGTATGTTCAGTATTTAATGTTTTTCTAAACATTTAAATATGTGGTGTAATAATTTGTCACATGATCTCTTGACGTTGCTAATGTGAAGTGCATATTCCCAGCGTAATGTTTTGCTTGTCATTGAAACATGTAAGTGCCATCATGTGTAATTCTCCATATTTTGACATTTCTCTTCTGAGAAATGTGCCTGGCAGTTTCGTTGTTTGGAGCTTAACGTACCTGGCTTCCTGGAAAAGCAATCCTGTCACAATACACCTCTCAAGAGTGAACCGTCAAAATATGAAATACTTACGAAATTAGACTATAAATGTAATTCGGAAGCATTAGTTTACGTGCTGTTGGTTAATGTGTTGACAAGACAAAATAAACTAGAAATTATATTTTCTTAAGCAAAGAAACTGCTAAGATGGTACCGGTAGTAAAACTGTGAAAGTATGTTGTGCTTTCAGACTGCAAAAAAACTTGAAATGTTTTGGAAAGGCATATTTTGGTATTACTCCAAACGTAGAATGTATGACAGTTGTTAAGCTGTGCATAAAATTCTTAGTAACATCTGAGTAAACAATGTTTTTGCTTAAAGTATAGTTTCTTGTAATATTATTCCATATGTTAAAATGAGAGTAAAGAAAAATGGAGATTTTCTTTAAATTAATATGAATGATTTAAGAAATGTTAAAAAATATGTAATGGTTTTGGTAATGTTTTTTATTTGGTCTTACCATTATTAATATAGTTATAAAAATGGCGTATTAAGATAAAATTACGTTACTACCAGATTGTTTCAAATGCCTAGATGTGCTGTGCCTTGAATTTGAGAATTGTTTTTCAATGTTAGAAAAATACATATATGAATGTGGTAAATAAAGTTAATGGAAATCGTGTTAAACTTTATAAATGGTCTGGTTTGTTACAATGCTTACAAATGTACTACTGGCCAGGTGATGAAAATGTCATAGTGGACAATGCTGTGATCTGTAAATATTTGCTATTGTTATTCTATTGTTTATATTTTTATAATTTTTTTTTGTTTTCTGTGGAGTTAATAGCAGTACCCACAGTTGAATTGAATGGAATGGGGTAGCATTTGCCTTTTGTGAATAAATGGGCACTCATTGTAAAGCCTAAAAACACCATAAATAATGTAGTTGTTTGAAAATGTCCATATGGTTGTGTGCTCTGCTCCCCTGTCCTATGACCACATAGAAAATTATAAATGAGTTGATAGTTTGTTATAAGGTGTTAAATATTTGTAAAGTGAATACTTTGTTGAAGCCCGGGTAATTTTTTCTCAGAACCATTTTTCTGTCACTTGTCAAGAGTAGCATAGCAGTGTGAGTGCTAACTGAACACAATATTTGTCACAGTTCTCGAGAGGTAAGTTTGAGGCCAGCGTAAAATACTGTACGTTTTTAATATAATTCTTGGCAAGACACTTTAGAAGTGGTCACGTGACAGTGAATGGACTATGTAGAGGGTGCGTTACAAGTTAGTGTTAGATAGAAATGTGTACAAGTACGGACAGGTAGGTTCATACATAAAACATAGCGCTTGTGCTGCAGCGAGATTTTCCAACTTAGTATATGCATCTATGCACGAGTACCTACTTGTGAATACTTGTGCCCATTTCTGTATAATATGAACTTGTTAGCCTAGCGGTGTATTTCTCACCCGTATATAGAGGGAGAGTTAAAACAGCAAACAGGCTAGTTATGAAAGATTCAAAAAACTGTAAGCAATCCTGTTTGATGGAAACAACAAAGAAAGCGCTAAGTGTAAATTGAAAAAAAAAAATGTAATGTAGCCTAGATAATCAGTGTCGTAAAACTTTTAAAAGTATCTTGAGTAATGTGTAAAGAAACGGAGGAAGGAAAAAAATATGAATTGGTTAAGTATTATCAATATTGTAACAGTTTGTAATGAGACCAAACTGTGTTGAAATGTTGTACGTAGCATATAACGTGGGTGAATCACAACTAGGTATTAATTCCTAAAGCAGCTTAGAAAAAAGTGTAAATCACAGTTCATACAATATGTTTGAAAGTAACTTTTGAACATTTGTAAAGCTAAGCAGTAAATTTTTAGAAAAAGGTAGTTGGAAGACAACACTGAAGATCTTTTATGGGCTTTACATAATGTGCATGTTAATTTGTGAAAGGTGCTGTTTACTGTCTCAAAATCCTTTAAAGTGCCATTGTGGGGATAGATAAATAAGAAAAAATGGAAGAGTTTTTCATAAGCAAACACTGGGATATGACAGTTTTGAAACGAGACTGTTGTGGATGTTTGATGAGAAGAGGAGATGAAATTGTGCGGCGGCAAGTGTGTTCAGACTAAACTCAGCTGAAATTTTTTATGTTCAGTGTACCCAAAATGTTAGTGTTTGAAATTCAATCAGAAACAACAAATTCAGTGATGCTACGGAACAAGATTATGATCACCATGTTGACATGTGTCGAGCTACAGTGAACTTCATAAGCAGTCAAACAAAATGTGGTGAGTTGCTATTATTGTATTGTAACTGTCACAAGTAGTTCTGTTAGTGTGTATGTAAGCAGTTACCTTCGGCCCAGAAACAGTTGTGAAGTTCTACTATAGTGATGTGTATTGGTGCAGAAAAACAAGGCTTTATGCAACATATTTTCCCTTTAGAACAAAATTAAATCCAGTAATTAAAAATCCCCAAAGTTTCAGATTTAATGTTAACGTTAAGAGTGTGAAATGAAGAACATTAATGTTCAGTCATTTGTCACATTCTGACATTATTAATCATCAGGTCTACAGATTAGCACTTTAAAGAATGCTGTACAAGTCCTAATTATTTTGTATTTTATGAATGCAGTGTGATAAAATTGACCACAGGGAGAAAAACAACTTTATGTCGAGATATTGAATTGCTGCAGTAAATATTGTTACAAATTGCAGACATTATAGCAGAACTTTATGTAGAAGATGAGAGAATTATCATTACATTACCTGTTTTAAAAACAATGTTAGTTGTCTGGTTTGAGAATGAATGTACTGGGGGTGTAAATTTAGTGCATTGTTGTAGTAATTAACAAGCGTCTAAAGAGAGGAAGGCACAACGAGCCATCTTGTGTCTGCGCATGCGCCACTCGGCGAACGTCTTCCCTCACCCTCCAGCCCATCCCCACCCTCTCCAAGTCCGTCATCCAGACAACCACCCCTCAACTCTTCGCCACCGACCCCTCCTTGCCATACATCCGATACGTATGGACAAAGTGGGGAAGCCTACATTTCACACAATAAAAGTAGCACTATTGGCTACGCGGATGCGCGTAACTACCGGCTGGCGAGATCAACGTAAC
>PNEQ01003657.1:0-10053 GCA_003012365.1 Medauroidea extradentata | reverse complement strand
TAAATGTATTATACCTCTGATCCTAACAGGGCCGACATCTTGGGTAGAAATATATTATACCTCCGTCCTAACAGGGCGTACATCTTGGGTACAAATGTACTATACCTCTGATCCTAACAGGGCCTACATCTTGGGAAGAATGTATTATACCTCTGATCCTAACAGGGCCTACATCTTGGGAAGAATGTATTATACCTCTGATCCTAACAGGGCCTAAATCTTGGGAAGAATGTATTATACCTCTGATCTAACTTGGCCTACATCTTGGATAGAAATGTATTATACCTCTGATCCTAACGGGCCTACATCTTGGGAAGAATGTATTTTAACTCTGATCTTAACAGGGCCTACATCTTGGGTAGAAATGTATTATAACTCTGATCCTAACAGGGATTACATCTTAGGTAGAATGTATTATACCTCTGATCCTAACGGGCCTACATCATGGGAAGAATGTATTATAACTCTAATCCTAACAGGCCCTACATCTTGGAAAGAATGTGTTATATCTCTGATCCTAACAATGCCTACATCTTGGTTTGAAATGTATTATTCCTCTGATCCTAACAGGGCCTACATCTTGGGAAGAATGTGTTATACCTCTGATCCTAACAGGGCCTACATCTTGGATAGAAATGTATTATCCCTCTGATCATAACAGGGCCGACATCTTGGGTAGAAATACGTATATTACACATCTGATCCTAACAGGGTTTACATCTTGGATACAAGTGTATTATACCTCTGATCTTAACAGGGCCTACAACTTGGGGAGAATGTATTATACCTCTGATCCTAAAAGTCCTACATCTCGGGAAGAATGTATTATTCCTCTGATCCTAACAGGACCTACATCTTGGGAAGAATGAATTATATCTCTGATCCTAACATGGCCTACATCTTGGGAAGAATTTATTATACCTCTGATCCTAACAGGTCCTACATCTCGGGAAGAATGTATTATACCTCTGATCCTAACAGGACTGACATCTTGGATAGAAATTTATTATACCTCTGATCCTAACAGGGCCTACATCTTGGGAAGAATGTGTTATACCTCTGATCCTAACAGGGCCTACATCTTGGATAGAAATGTATTATTCCTCTGATCATAACAGGGCCGACATCTTGGGTAGAAATACGTATATTACACATCTGATCCTAACAGGGTTTACATCTTGGATACAAGTGTATTATACCTCTGATCTTAACAGGGCCTACAACTTGGGAAGAATGTATTATACCTCTGATCCTAACAGGGCCTACATCTCGGGAAGAATGTATTATACCTCTGATCCTAACATGGCCTACATCTCGGGAAGAATGTATTATAGCTCTGATCCTAACAGGGTCTATATCTTGGGAAGAATGAATTATACCTCTGATCCTAACATGGCCTACATCTTGGGAATAATGTATTATACCTTTGATCCTAACAGGTCCTACATCTCGGGAAGAATGTATTATACCTCTGATCCTAACAGGACCGACATCTTGGATATAAATTTATTATACCTCTGATCCTAACATGGCTGACATCTTGGGTACAAATGTATTAAACCTCTGATTCTAACAGGGCCTACATCTTGGGAAGAATGTATTATACCTCTGATCCTAACAGGGCCTACACCTTGGGAAGAATATATTAAACCTCTGATATGTGCCCGAATCTCTCACAGACACAATTGTGTAAGTCAAATGGCTGTGAATCTCGGGTGAGCAAATTATCTCACACCAAGGCGCACACTTTCTATCACCTATACCAAACAACCCACAAGGTAACGTACCTGCTCACACTGGGACTTGGTAATATAGTCACTAATAAATACTATAGTAAACTCGTTAAAATTTAATCAAAGAGGTGTTTATTGACAATAAATTACACTGCATCACTAAATATAGCAAAGGCAATCCAAAATTGCATAGCATTGTACAAAATTAGTTTAACAAAGCAAAAATACATATCACATTAAAGGTTAAATGGGGTGTAGATCACCTCTCTGCCGAAACGGCACCACCTTTGGGAAACGAGATAGGAAACTTAATTGAAGAAACAAAACGTGTACGCTAAAGAGAAAATAATAATCAAACAAAGGCTTACCAGAATTAAGACGAGGGACACGGGTGCCGCGTCGGCCACGAGTTGATCTGATGTACATAGCTGGATGGCGAGCGGAGGCATTATTTTAAATGATATTGAAAATAATACAAAAACTGATAATTTCCAGGTTGCCAATAAATTCAACTTATACTTTACTGAAATTGCAGTCTCTCTAACAAATAGTGATGCAACTACCGCATATTCAGAATTTGGATTGGGCTAAACATAACTAATGTACCTTCCTGTGCTAATACCATGTACCTTGCACCAGTAAATGAACAAGAAATTGTTCATATCATAAGAGACATGAAAAACAAGAAATCTGTTGGCCTTGATGATGTTCCTATCTCTATAATCAAATAATGTACAGACGTCATCAAGAAACCACTTGTTCATATATTTAATAAATGCCTAGAATATGGCATATTCCCGGACAGGCTTAACAATGCTAAAATTATTCCATTTCACAAAAAAGGTGATACTGCTTGTATCAACAATTACAGACCAATTGCTATATTCCCTAATATTTCTAAGATTCTCGAAAAGATTATATTAAAACGACTATTATCATTTTTAAACTTTCACAACATTATTTCCACTAACCAATATGGCGTAGTAAAAGGCAAATCAACAGAGCATGCATTGTTTGCGTTACTCAATAGTGTACATATTAAATTAGATAATAAAGTTATGGTTGCTTGTGTACTAGCTGACTTATCCAAAGTGTTCGACTGTGTGAACCATGCCATTCTATTAGAAAAACTAAGTATGTATGGAATAAGAGGTATCGCACATAATATGATAAAATCATACCTCTCTAATCGCTTCAAATTATTAGTATCAATATCTCGTCAAATAACAATATCACCTCATCAAGGTCAAATTGCTTAAACATCAATATTGGTGTTCCCCAAGGCTCAATTCTTGGTCCAATCCTGTTTTTTACTTTTTATTAACGAATTGCCTTTATTCCTGAAGCATGGCCCGACTGTTATGTTTGCAGATGACACCTCCATCATTGTAACAGGCAATAATTCGCAACAGCTACAAAATAATATTTTCCCAACCCTCACTCAAATGCAGACTTGGTTTACCAATAACAGATTTACCTTAAACATTAACAAATCTTCTATCCTATATTTTTCTTTTAAAACTACATCAGATGCTAAAATTGAAGTTCCTATTGGCAACAATGTTCTAAAAGCAGTAACAACAGCAAGATTACTTGGAATAGATCTGGATGAGAACTTAAATTGGAATAATCATATTTCTTTGCTGTGCCGCAAACTCAGTTCCCTTTGTTTTGCCATCAAGTCTATTAAAGCTGTATCCACTCATAAAGCTGCAATGGCTGTGTACTATGCCAACATCTATTCAACATTAAAATATTGTGTCATTTTTGGGGGAAACTCCTGTAATTGGTTAAGAGTATTTATACTTTAAAAAAAAAAATTTCAAAGAGTTATATATAGCCTCAATAAGATAGATTCATGCAAGCCTATTTTGTAAAACAAAAAAATCCTAACGTTCCCAGCTATATACATATATACTATATATATTCTGTCATCCTGTATGCTATTTAAAGTACACAATACGCAAAAAATTGTGAAATACACAACCACTTTACCAGATCTCTCAATAAGAATCATATTCCTTCCCGCTCAACAAAGAACTATGAAATAAACTCATATTTTACGGGCCTTAAACTATTAAATGCTCTATTTGAACCTCTGACTAAAATTCTGGAATCTCAGTCACTTAACACGATTAAAAGAAACCTCGAAGACTACATCTGAAAAACAGCTCCATATTCAGTTAGTGATATCATTAGTGTCTAATGTACAGTCCTATGACTGCAACTATATTTTCTGTACACTGTTATATTCATGTAAATATTGTGCTAATAATGTTTTTTTTTCTATTGATTATTGTGTATTGTACACTATGTTATTGTATTATTATGTCATTCTTAATTTGCTTTGGTGTAATCTCATTTTAGTGACAAATCCAGGACAATGTACTGTCATATATAGGATGCTAATAAGTTAAATTAAATGGGCAGCATCTACTACTTGGCCATTAGCTCCCACAATATTATTTAAATGTGTGTGTAGGTCTACACTTTAGTTGTTTAGACAGTTCCTTAAAAAATAAAATTTTGAACCTTGAAAACCTGGAGAAATGTGTGAATTTGAAAATTCATGTTTGGTAGCCGTCCTGAGTCTTCTTCGCACATCCTGTGACACTGGAGGCAGTGCGTACAGTCATCCACAAAGCTCCACTCACTTTATAGCTTGCAGTTTTGTGTTAATGTAAGTTGCTCAAGTTATTTATTGATTCTTGGTAATTTGTTACAGATACCATTGACGTTGACAGATTGATCCAAGAGAGAGACTTGGCTACACTACAGGAGAATCTAGTCAACATAATCAATTATAGCCTCGATGCTGAATATGATGTGAAGATCCTTGATCCTAGTTTTGTGAAGTTGTTCAAACTGGCTCAACTGTCTATAGACTATCTGATGTATTCGGAGCAACATGTCTACAATTGTGTTCAGCTAGCACAGGATGAAGTACTCAAACTATCTGCGGTATATACCATAGTTTTCTTAGCTAACAGCTAATATTCCTTCTGGACCTCTTGTCATGTATGATAAATACTCCTACTTACATTTACATAACTATATATATAATATTACAAGAATATTATTACCATATTCCCCAGTGTCATAGCAAACCATTTTGGTGGAAAAGATCTTTAGTAGCTGATCTACTGGTATGGTGACAACTAGGCAAGAACACACACCAAGTCAAGGAATTAACCAAGTGTCTTGTTGTGCATCGACATCCAGTAAGTTATGGTAAATGATGAAGCTTTGCATACAAATATACAGTAGAACTCTGATTTTAGGACCACAGAATTTACAGCGACAGCGATTTTACAACAATTTTCTCAGGCACCATAAAATTTAAAATAAAAAATAAATAAAAATAGGGTTTGTAACAATAACGCACTTTTTAAGAATATATAGATAACATTATGCTGTCGCCGTTTCTACAGTAACCTTATCCGCTGACATTGCATCCGTGGTTATCAGTAACCGTGGTTGAAAATAATAAAAAAAACTCAAAATATAAATAAGAAATGTTTGACATCTCGTATTTTCCCGTGCTCAGCGCAGTCTATGAGCACACCAGCGCGCCACTTGCTGCCGCCAGCACACGAGCAGCTGCTAGCGCCGCCGCCAGATAGTCTCGCTCTCGACACTCGTTGCATCAGCGACAGTACAGTATCTGCTTCGTCGGAGTGGCCGTGTACTGTGTGCGGATACACACAATTCCATGGTCTGCAGCATAATGTCTCCTTCAAAGACTGTACCTGTAGTACTCAATAACACATTGAAAATTACGTGTTACCAAATGTCACTCAATACGTTGGTTCTCACTTGTCTCGGCGCATGTCCTTGGCTGTGAAGGGTGGAGAGATAGCGTGGCACATCATGCTGCTCTGTGCTGTGTTGGCGATATTAGCGGTGGCCGGCCACCTGTCTTGACGTGCGCTGTTGCCACTTCACCACTGCATGTGCCGCGCTGCACACATTATTTGATATTTATACGATTTACCAAAAATGTTATGGAGTACTTCCCAAACGAATTGACAATCTGTTTTCGGATATATAGTCGTATTTTAGAGTGGGTAGGGAAACAATTGCATAAATTGCATATGGTGATTTATGTAGTTTATTATGGTGTCTTGAATACACACAGTTTCGCACATTCACAGATTTCCTGGAACAAATTACCATGGATAAGGCGGCCAACTAATATGTGAAGTCAATGCGTGCTTGGCCGGTGGTGTTGAGTTATGAGGCAATGCGAAGGGGGGTGTCTGAGCATAAGGAAATCCTGATATTTTTATCACTACGTTATCACTGTGCACGTGGCACAAACATGGTACGTAAACACATGATTGTAGCGGTGGTAGGTAGAATGATGCTGTGCTGTCAGTCCCTTTACCGCCCACCACTTACCACTTCATACTCCCGCCCTCTTTCGTATCCTATCACTGCATACCACCACTATGCTATACGCTGTTCACGGTAAAGTGAACAATTTTGAGCACCTATAGTTAATTTTTTCCCTCAGCCAATTTGTATTCTTCCGCAAAACATTTCCATTTTTATATTAAACATTGTACAGTATACTTTTCAAATCAACTACAGTACGTACCATTTTACATCCGAAGCCACCACAAAATATATGTGTTGATTGGTATTGCCATGGAAGTCTTTTGAAAAGTGTTAATTTTATCGTGAACAGCGTATACTTTCTGTGCACTTGGCAACCGTGAACGCTAATGACTTCATACGTTTTCAAATCCAAACCCTTTGTCCCTTTGTATGTGATTAACCACAAGGGCAGCCAATGGTAGGGCGAGTTTCATGTCGCGCCAAATCACAGTTACTCTTTGCTACCCCAACCCCCACGCCGCATCACTGCTTCAGCCTTCAGTCTGTTCGTGTATTATTCTGCTTTTGGTTACGTCTCCTAAGTCTTATGGAATGACCATTTTCGGCTTTGTTATTTTGGATTTTGATTTTTTATTTGGATTGGAACCTACTACTGAATTGATTATTGACGACCTCTGCGCAGTTTCATTGGCTTACAATTTTGTTTACAGTTTTGGTTTTTCATTTTTGTGCTTCAATTTATTTACGATCCCTGCTTACGTTCACCGGTTACAACCTTGGACTGCAACTCTGATTTGTGGACGAGATGAGTGAAACCAAGCGTAAAGCCTTCACTCTTCTACAGAAGTATGAGATCATTATGGACGTGGACCAGAATAAGACGAGCAAATTGGAGGTAGCACGGCGATACAACATCTCGGGTTCAACACTCTTCACGATGTTGAAGAATGAGTACGCCATCATCGCTGCTGTGGAGAGGGACGGACATAACGTCAAGGCTAAGAGTCTTAAAGAGTCAATGAGTTTCGATCTGGAAAAGGCAGTGTTTGATTGGTTCGCACAACAAAGGGCACAAGGTGTGCAAGTCAGCGGCCCGATGATCCAGCATAAGGCAGACATGCTCGCTTTGAGGATGGGCTTCGAATTCAAGGCGTTGAGAGGATGGCTAGACCGATTTAAAAGTCGCCACGTAATCAGCAGCCATAAAATCTCTGGCGAAAATGAGGCGATCCCTGCTGGATCTGTGGAAAAGTGGCTGCCTGTGCTCCAAAGCATTTTGAAACGCTACAAACCATCCAACGTCTTCAACGCTGATGAAACCGCTGTGTTTTTCAATTTTCTCCCAGACTGGACTCTTGCGGTAAAGGGGGACCCATGCAAATGCGGCAAGCGAAACAAGGAACACCTCATTGTCCTGCTCTCTGCGAACATGGACAGCATTGAGAAGAGAAACCCGCTTGTAATAGGGAAATTTAAAAAACCTCGGACCTGCAAAGGCCGCACGACGCTTCCTTGCGATTACGATTACAATACAAAGGCCTGGGTTACATCCACCATGTTTACGCGCTGGGTTCGAATTTTTGACAGTCAAATGGGTTGCAAAAATCGCAGGATTGTACTTTTCGTTGACAACTGCCCTGCCCATCCCCACATCCAGAATCTCAGAAACATTGAGCTGGTGTTTTTACCGGCGAACACCACTAGTGCCTTGCAGCCCCTTGACCAAGGCATCATCAGATGCATGAAGATGCACTTCGCAAACAGGCAGATTGCGAGTGTCGTGAGAGATATGGATATGGGGCGGGAGTTGAAGAAGTGGGACGTGTTCAAGGCCATGCTGGGAATCAGGGCAGCATGGAACAAAATCAGCTCCAAAACCATCCGTAACTATTTCCGGCATGCCCACTTCAGTGTCGGCGAAGCCCCCTCCCTTGCTCTATCAGTTGCTGTATGTGATGAACACGTGGATGACCTCGACTTCCCGGATGACGTTATGGTAACCGAGTCCCAACCAGGACTGTCGTCGGCGCCCCAGCCATGGACTGTTGTCAGCACCCCAACCCGGCTGCTTCAGTATGTTTAGTGCACTGTATGATGATACTACGTGGATGAGGATTGCCCCAGACTGCACCTACGAGGAGTAGGTTTGTGCTGCAGGTGAAGTAGCGGTCTGGGTGAACGTGGCGATGATGACTTCGTGGGTCAACTGGATTCTTCGGATGATGGAGAAAGTGAGGAAGAGACAACGGCGAGGCCGTCTGAAGACGATTGTGTGAATGCGTTACAAGTACTCAAGAACCTGCTGGACAGTGAATTGGATGTACCGGAAAGTGTGATAAACTCTTTAGAAACCTTGTAACATTATGTCACCAAGAAGGTTGGTAAACAGAAGCAGGCCTCTATCAGGGACTATTTTAAGAGATAAGGAGTGTGTATATGTTTGCTGTGCGCTGCCTCACAATGTTTACAATTATTGTGGTAGTTTGAGATCATTCACGAGCTTGGAACGTTTATATTTCTATTCAAAAGACTTCAACTTCTTATATAATACAGTGGAACCCTTGAATTACACCCCCTGATTCTACACTTTCCTGCCATTTACACAGTTTGTATTTGGTCCCATTTAATGATTTTACATTATAACCTTCCCTCAGATTACACTTTCCTGCATTTTGCACCATTTTTTACTGGTCCCTTGAGAAGTGTAATTCAGGGGTTCCACTGTATTTACATTATGTTAATTAACTTTGTAATTTTGGAAAAAAATGACTTTCAGTAGGGTTTTGACGCTCATTGCGCGCCGCCTCACAATGTTTACAATTATTGTGGCAGTTTGAGATAATTCACAAGCTTGGAATGTTTATATTTCTATTCAAAAGACTTCAACTTCTTATATAATATTTACATTATGTTAATTAACTTTGTAATTTTGGAAAAAAATTACTTTCAGTAGGGTTTTAACGCTCATTGCGCGCCGCCTCACAATGTTTACAATTATTGTGGTAGTTTGAGATAATACACGAACTTGGAACATTTATATTTCTATTCAAAAGACTTCAACTTCTTATATAATATTTACATTATGTAAATCAACTTTGTAATTTTGGAAAAAAAATGACTCAGTATGGTTGTGACGCTCACCGTGCGCTGCCTCGTAATGTTTACTTTTTTGAGCCGGAAGAGATAATGATAGGCTTTGCGCATGTCCGTGTTTCTATCATAAATTAGGGTATTGCAATTAAATATAATTGTTATATGTATTTTTTAACATTGAAAACTTGTTTGTTTTTTGTGTTAGCAACGATTATAAAGATATTTGAGCAAATACTGACTTTGTACTTGAAATTTTCTTACATTTAAGGGTTCTAAATGGTTCTTCATAGATTTTGCGACAACATATTAAAGGACCTAGATTAGTAGTTCTGCCATCAAGGCTGCTACTGGAGCTCATTTTGCAACATGTTACGTAGATGTAGCTGCCCTTAGCAGTCCAAAAGTCTTCTCTAGACACTCTCCCTGGGCCTTGCATATTGTCGTAGCAAAACAAACCTCGAGGGGAAATTGTAGTATCTTTAATGTTCAAGTGTAAAGTGTAGACTAGGAATGTATGGTGGCCACAAGTTAGACAGTGGGAGTACAGCATGATAACTCCGAGCACAACCAGTGGTGGTTGTTGTTTCAATTACATTTTTTGTTTGCAAAATCTTTACTTGAAGCTGAGTGGCATTGGGGAATCTTAAAGTTCTGTAGTGATGTTACTGGCAGTCTAGGTTAATCTTTTGAGATGTTATGACATATGGACTAATACTGTCGAGGAACTTGAGGAGGGAGGACAGTCCAGCACAGCTGAGACCTGCCATGCTACTGCCCATCTCATACCACCTCGGGCTCCAGCTGTGGTCTACAGGCTAGCCAGTCTAGGTTAGTCTTGTGAGATGTTATGACATGTGGACTAATACTGTCGAGGAACTTGAGGAGG
>PNEQ01003656.1:18439-49844 GCA_003012365.1 Medauroidea extradentata | reverse complement strand
AAAAAAAAAAAAAAAAAAAAAAAAAAAAAAAAAAAAAAAAAAAAAAAAAAAAAAAAAAAACATATCATGCTATAGTATAAAGATTGGTTCCCAATTAAAAAAACAAAATCCCAGAACGTATAGCATAGCAGTTGAAACTGTGCACGACCAGACGTCTTGCGCAAAATTGATTCACATTTGGATTCTTATTGTAATGTTTAGCCGATGACATTTTTTATGGATCTGAAATATTTGTAGCGCTATAGAAGACACTCGAAGGCCGTTGAAACATATTTGAAGTGGAATCGTATTTGGAGATAATAAGAAATATATAAACGGTGTCTTAATAAACTGCACAGCGTAAAACATTATTTACAGTATACAAACATAGTTTCTAACATTAAAAATTCTTACTCTAGCTATGTTTTATTCTTGCGTATTTTTGAGGTTAAACTAACATGGCGGACATTCACAAAAGTGAATGGTTCCTGTCCTATTCGTACGCACAAGTTTCGAAATATAATAAATTCCTATGTCAGCATTTCTGTGCACATGACGACTGTTTTGTTGTTATCTCTTTAGTAATTGTGCAAACGACCTTTGTTCTGTGTTTACATGCTATGTTATCAATTGTAAATCCACCTTAAGGCGGCAGACGTTGTCCTGCCTGTATGTATAGCAGTTTTCATAGCGATCGGGTAAACGGTATAGAAGTTGATACACTACAGCGTCATCTAGTGGCGAGTTATAGTAAAATTGATAGCATAAAATATTCTTCACGAAAAAAAAAAATACGTAGACGATTCAACTTTCATGGTGGTCGGGCAAACTGTTATGCAGTTTGTTAACCTCTCTCTCTGTCACACACACATAAAATAGAGTATAAACATTAATGTATTTATATAATTGTTACGAAGAATACTTTAAAGTTTTTAAATATAACATTAATTTAGTTTGTTGGAGCTGAATTTAAATTCGTATGTAGCTCACCTTGTCTATTTAGAAGGCTGTAAACTCATTTTCGTATTTTTGCATATGTCTGGTTTTGAATGTTTGCGCCTCGTTTCTACTGCTGGTTACGAAAATGAATGTTATTTGTTGGCAAAGAAACGTATTGCAGCTTGTTGTGCTGCTATCAGTAAGGAGACAAAATCTTATATCGTCATTTACGGTTTGCAAACTTCCGTAATAGCGAAAATTACTGCATTTTATTGCAAATAAAATTTAAAATTTGAAATGATTTTGCTACTCAGCAAAGCATTTAAGTCAAGCCAAACGATTGTTCTCCCTACTTAGCTTCAGGAATGTTTGTTCTATTACCAGTTCTCATATTATTAGACCTCTGGCCGTCAACAGTGCAACTGACGGCAAACGTTATCAAAATAACCCCCTGCCAAACTCGTTCATAATAAATGCAGTTATGTTCCTAACCTGTACTAGAATTAACCTTACCGATGCCCAAACCCAATTTAAAACTCTTCACGATCTTACCTCCCGTCTTCGCCTGGCGCAACAGCTTAGATATACCAGCGCCCCCCCCCCCCCCCTACACCCCTACCCTCGAGCCAGACATCGTGGGATCATAGCTGCCTAAGCTGGAAGAAACCAAAGTCGAGCGAGATAAGTTTTCCTTTGACACATATCGTGTCATGGTGGAACTGACTCCAATTGGACCCCATATTGAAAAAGCGATAATTCACTGGAATTGAGAGGACTATTCTTAAACTATTTCCCAACGGAACCGTGAGGTAATAAAGTTCAAGTTGATTTCCGTTTAGATGCTGCTTTTAAACAACTCATTTTGGGCTCTTGCGCCAAGAATTGAATATCACTTCACTTTCAAAGCCGTACTAGTAGATATCTATAATTTCTGGGAAGCTATAAAAATAATTGATCTATCTAATCACTAACAGAGGATTTATTTGGTGAAATATTAATTGCACATTTAAATTATTATGTCTATGAATTTTCAGTCACTATGAGTGGAATTTTGATTTGAATGCTGCGTTATACAACGTATTAATTTAATAATTATAAACTTTTTTAAAATTTAAAACTACTTTTTTTTTTAATTTCAGCAGCCGTTTGTTTGGAAGGCTTTTATTTTTGTGGATGGTATTACAAAGTGAAGTGTCCCGAGGGCAGTGTAAAAGGCAGGTGTTAAGTTGTCGTAAGCCTATACACTCCCACTTAAGTTCATTCAGTGTATACAGGATGAGTTTGAATTCTACCGACCAACTTTGTGGGGCGATTCCTTATGCAAAACAAGGTAGGGTTTACGTTTAACGGTTTGGCCGGAAAATCATATTAAAGGCGTTAAGACCACATGAAAATGGATGTGCTGAATCGATTCTAATTAACCCATCAAAATCGCTGGAGGTATCGCAAAAAGC
This sequence comes from Medauroidea extradentata, assembly GCA_003012365.1. Classification (NCBI taxonomy): domain Eukaryota; kingdom Metazoa; phylum Arthropoda; class Insecta; order Phasmatodea; family Phasmatidae; genus Medauroidea; species Medauroidea extradentata. The sequence continues at coordinate 47,472 of PNEQ01003656.1, read as the reverse complement.
ATAAAGATACATGTTGGAGGATACAAAGACCGGTTTTCTGATGACATGATATTGGTACGAATCAACTCCCTTTGTAGGAAAACGGGGTATGCGAGATTGCAATCGTATGGCATTTCGTACCCGCAACGTTATCTCGTGGTTTGATGCCTGTTTATGAAAGAACATGTATTAAAAGACAAAAGCTCGCCCTGGTAAAACACCGTCCGGCCAACCGTTTTCCCAAAAACAGTGACCTATATATCTGCGGGTAGATGGAAGTGGCGTTCCCTAACGCCTGTGGGGTTATGCAACTAATCAGGCACTACTACTACAGGGGTGGCGGTGGTCAGGTGGTCACATCTCTTTACACCAACATAGGCGATGCGGGTTCGAAACCCGGTGGGATCACCTTAGTGTGCCACATGTGGAGAATGTCGCTGGTCGGTAGGTTGACTAGGGGATCATCCATTACCCCTGCTCTTACATTCTGGCGTTGCTCCATACACACATCGTTCACCCCCTTCCCCAAATGGCTCGACAACCATTGCTGTTTAGAGCTACCCACACCTCTCTACCCACACCGCAGGGGAGTCCAGCGGGGTATGTGAGAAGTGTACATGTGTGTCCGTTCATTTTATTTACACAATGACACCTACAAGAATGGCTCGATTAAACGGGCTCCGTTTTCCACGCACGGTTCGCAGCGACGCACCTTGTTTTGCCGGACACATGTAAAGACACCTTGCCTTTCGGAAATGTTGCCAGCTGCGGTGACGATCCGCCCAACAAGATTTTATTCACTTAGCACCCAGGTCTCATGCACGTAGCCCCGCATCAGCCAAAAAGAAAAATAAGTTCAATGGGTTAAGGTCGAGTAAACGTGCAGGTCACACAATGAGTCCACCGTTGCCGATCCATTCGTCAGGGAATGCATTGTTCAGGTACGTGCGGACGATATGCGCAAGATGGGCTGGGGCAACGTCGTGTTGTATCCACATTTGTTGTCTTGATTGCAATGGCACATCCTCTAATAACTCCGGAAGAGTTTCCTGTAGGAACACGACACCTGTGGCTGTCAAGGCGGGCTGGAAGTATGTACGGCCCTACTAACACATCATACCAGCTTACACATTGACGCCGAATCGCAGCTGGTGACTGCGGGTAAATGTGGCACACAGATTAACATCTGACCAGACATCGCTATTGCGCGAATTTAATATGCCATTCCATTGGAAGAACGCCTCGTCCGTAAAGAGAATGTTCGTAGCAAAACCAGGTACCATCTTTACTTGGTGCAGGAACCATTCTGCAAAACGGCGTCGCCTTCGAAGGTCGTCCGGCCCAATGCTATGCACCCTCTGCAAACGGTATGGATGCAACATCTGTTCGTTTAATACTTGCAAAACATTACGCTGACTGATGTAAAGCCTGTTGGCGACAGTAAGCGTTCTGATGGTTGGATTGTTTTCAACAATTTGCAGCACTTGTTCGTACGTACATGGCGCTGACGGCCAGTATTAGGTCTCGTCACACTCATGTGGCCAGTCTTCCACAACCGGCGGTGCAGCGTAGTAAACGTTGTGTGATGAGGCTGCCTTCTGTTCGGATATCGCTCTCTGTACAAGCGTTGTGCTGCTCGTGCATTAGCCCCCACCTCGCCATACACAAGATGCTTTTCGACGAGTTCGGTCCACGAATAGCGTTCCATAACAACTCAGAGCACGGCCTCCACCTTCACAAACACGAAAACAACTACCGATTTCCAGCACTATTGGAAAACAGTGTTCAAACGTCACACGTACCGCATTCGACTCCACAGCACTCCATTCTGAGTGTACGAGGAGTGCCCCACAGGTTGCACTCTCCCCCCACCTTTCCGCCATACTAATGGTCGCAAATTTGCCGACACGTTTCGCCAGAGGGTATTTTACCGACGCGGCCATTGCTGGATTTATACACATGCTCTCTACCGGGTATCGAACCCGCATCGCCTACATTAGTGTAAAGTGATGTGACCACCTGACCACCGCCACCCCTGTAGTAGTAGTGCCTGATTTGTTGCATAACAACACAGGCGTTAGGGAACGCCACTCCCATCTACCCGCAGATATATCGGTCATTGTTTTTGGGGAAATGGTTGGCCGGACGGTGTTTTACCAAGGCGAGCTTTTGTCTTTTAATACATGTTCTTTCATAAACAGGCATCAAACCACGAGACAACGTTCCGGGTACGTAATGTCATACGATCGCAATCTCGCATGCTCTATTTTTGTACAAAGGGGTTTGATTCGTACCAATATCATGTCGTCAGAAAACAGGTCTTTGTATCCTCCAACACGTATCCTTATGCTTTTTACGATACCTCCAGCGATTTTCTATGGGTTAATTGAAATCGATTCAGCACTTTCATTTTCATGTGGTCGTAATGCCCTTAATATGCTTTTCCGGCCGAACTGTTAAATGTAAACCCTACCTTATTTTGCATAAGGAATCGCCCCACAAAGTTTGTCGGTCGAATTCAAACTCACCCTGTACATACACTCTACATATTATTTTGGCTCTATCTCCAACGTTTCATCATTGTGCACAGTTAATTTAGTCGGATCGCGCATTCTATATTACAAGAATTCTGATTGATATTACCGTGCCTATTTTGACACAATTGTATTGCATAGTTATCAACGCAATAATTAATCTATTTTATATGAAAAATATATTCTTTCACAAAACTTAAAACCGGATTAATAGTTGCCATTTGAGATTGGTCCCTACTATCAAAATATCTAGCAGACAAAATAAACCTTTATCTGCTTATGTTACGTAGTTACAGTTCTTCCCTTAATCGTGCGTTATACAGGATGTTGCAAAATTTCAGATCAATATTCTGAGGAAACAAACCTCACACGTAGAGGAACAAAAAATGTTTTGTGGACATATATCAGAAAATGCACCGTTTCTGTGCTACAGTTGGCATACATGATGTATGGTTGATAGCGCACTGGCAGGATCATGTTGCTGTGTCACAGTTGTTCTTATTGTCTGTGTGTTAGTGGCGTAGTGTGTGGCATAGTAACATGTTATGTACTGCTATAATGGCGTCCCACAGCAACATGATCCTACCCGCGCGCTATCAACTATACGTCGTGTATTGCCAACTGTAGCGCAGAAACGGTGCATTTTCGGACCTATGTCCACATAACCATTTTTGTTCCTCTGCACGTGAGGATTGTTTCCCTAGAATATTAACATGGAATTTAGCAACACCCTGCATTTGTTAACACCGTAATGCTTCTAAATTCCCGCTACTATAAGACGCAACAGCACACGGTGGCATGTTACTATAGTGAGCAGCCATAAGTGCCAAACGGAAATAATACGGTAGTATTAGTTAGAAGGACACTCGCATATTCCTCCACTGTTTCTTACTGCCCTTCCACCAACAAGCCGGTCGAGTTAATCTCGCGCTGTGGTGAATATTAACGCTAAGGGCACTGTTTACTGCCGAGCTCATGGCGCAAGCAAGGATACGTACAAAAAAATGAAAATCTACCACACGCTTCCCATTTTCTGGCATGCTCTCATTGTGAATGAGAGAAAGCTAGGGTGAAGGTTGGGTCGGCTGCTTGAATAGCGAGCCAGGCCTGTCGCCCTCCGGCCCGAAGAATGGTTGAGGTGATATGATATAAGTGTGGTGGTAGCAGCGCAGTAAGTAATATTCCAGGCCCCCCTCACTGCTAATTTCACGGTAGCCACACAAATGTTCTTGGGCTTCTATAATGTAGCACGCGGGGGCTCAGCAACAAATAAAAATTTGGTTGATACAGTTCAGCCTTAGGCAAAGAAATCTTATCATCTCTCTAATTGTATATACATACACACACATACCCACACACACACACACACACATATATATATATATATAATGTTACTTACATTTTTCTCTTGAGAATCTTAAGAACACGCGAGATTTAATGGTTTTTCAGTCTAGGACTGCTACTTATGCAAGTGGAGATACTTGCAACATTTAAAAACTCGGTTCGTTACAATTTAATTCCGTTCTCTCACCATATTACACTATACATCAAAATAATTAAGGTAGGAGTAGAGAAGCAGGGAAAACTGCGCGACCAAATGTTGCTCATGCAAAGTGAAAGGGTATGCCGAACAGGCTGTTTGCTGCTCGGTGATTAGAGAAAACATAACGGGCAATAAAGATTTCGGCGAGGATTCATGGTGAAAACACGCAGGCTGTTAAACGGCACGCCGAAGTGTAAAGAAACGTTTTGTATGGAAATGTTTTCAGCAGGAAACATTTAAGGCAGTTTATTAAATATACAGCGGAAAATTTCGCGTGACGGACGTGGAAAAAAACACGGTAACAAAAGGGACAATCAAAGGCTACACTTTAGAAGTGTGGATGTTAGTGAATGTAAAATGCCAAATACGCCTGCTGTCTCGATAGTAAATTTGCAAACGTTACGCAGAATACACTATACTGTAATATAATTAAACAAAGTATAAGATAACATATTGTATAGTAACACAATGTAACATAATATTTGATATAATATAATACAATATAATTTGGCATGGCATGCATAAAGTGTGACACATAAGGCGTGAAATGTGATATGATTCATTAGGCATGGGATATTAGGCATGACACATAAGACATGACACACGATAAATGACACATAATATGACAGGTTATAATACGACGAATGACATACAGTATTCCATAGCATATTACACGACATTATTATATAATATGTGTAAATTATATATGATACAATATATACAGCATATAAAATATAACAAATAACACATGCCATGACGTATAACATGACTGCCCAGTCGTGACGCTACGGTTGATAAATAATTAATATGTAACTTAAAAATTCAGTGGTGTTTTCGTTAACTGTCTGTATTAAGGATAAATATACCGACATATGATATGTTATAAATTTTTGCGATGTGAATAATCAGAATATATACAATAGACTGTTTTGTTAAGTTGTGATTAAAAAATGTGTAAATATGGAATACGCGGAGTCTACGTGAAAAAACAAAGTGGTAAGACGTTTTATCTTAGTGATTTTTTCCCCACTGAACCATTCTATAACCGATTAGAACCCCATGTCGAAATATATATTTAAGAATTTATCCACTTAAGCTTTTTTTTTTTTTTTTTTTAATTTTCCTAGGAAGTTACTAAAGAAATGCTTGAAGCCGAATTTCTGACCTGTATGTATCAGTTTTCTTGTAATGAGAAGAGATTGTGGTTAAAATTTCTTCTTTAGCAACGATTTTCACTCTGGAAGATTTTAAAGTAATTTATGTTACCGATTGCAACTTTATTCTTAGGTACTTATAATTAATATCTATATTAAATATACTTATTTCTAATTTTAAAAAAGTAACCAACTCTGAAGCTATTCTCCAACTATGAATTACGGTGGTGGAGTTTAATGGTATTCAATTGTTATTGTTAGATTTAAAATTAACGAATCGTGCTCGCTCATTGATGTTCGTTGGTTATTAAACTCATGTAAAATGAATGATCTTGTAATAGTCGCTTTCGCAGATTATAGTAAACAGAATATTAATAACGTATTTCACGTCTTATTCAACTGGTTTCACAAACATCTTATTATATTAATACTGCGAGACGAGCTGCACAGTATTTAATTTCGCCGTTTACGTTAAGTCCATATGATTAATACGGGAAGTACATTTTGAAAGTAATATAAGTCTATAAGTAACTATAGAAAGTACGAAAAATATAAACATAATATAAATTTGAAATATATATATATATATATATATATATACACCTCATTAAAAGTAACAAGAATATTTATGTAACAGTAATCTAAAAAACTACTCACAGGATACTAAATTTCTATTAATCTTATATCATACCAGTAGAAGTTGCTCACATACCTTCAACAACCAGAAAAGAGCTTATGATCTTCAATCGCCTGAACAGATATTCTTGAATTATATCTAAGAACACTCTCGATCAATTAATCCATAAAACAAAGAATCTAAACCAAAATCAGTTCATCCGTTTAAGAGCTACGATGTTACGAAAACACAGATGCATAGATACACAAGTTAAACTAATAACACCCCTTTTTCTGCGTCAGGGATTTATAATAGAACCATATATACAGAATGTTCATGAAAATGTGTTACAAAATTTGCGAGACGTTTTCCTGTAAAAACTGAGTTAAAGTTATATAGAACAAGTTTTAATTGGTGCAAATCTCAAGGCAGAAATTTGCGACTGAAAATTGAAATTAAAACGCAACCTTAGTTAAAACAGAAAAACGTAAGGAGAAATTAACAATAGATCTCCATGTATGGTTTCATATCATCAAGTTCTACAATTTGTGAAAAAATGGTTACGTTTACTTTTCCTTCTGTAGGTAATGGAGTTGGTCAAGTCTTTTTAGTTCGTACAATTTTTACGATTCCGGTTTTTTTTATATATATATATTAACTGACACAGTTTGTAGCAAGGAGGCCCATTTAACAAAATTGCCGTCTTGTTGCAAACAGTCTCAAGTTAATCGCTGTCGAGAAAATGAACAAATGTGGAGCCACGCCAGTAGGCAACACGCGATACACTAGAGGATTGAGCAACCCTATTACCTAACGAAGATGAAAAGTATACGAAACCCTTTCCCGTATATTGTAGATCTTGCTGTTAACTAAATCGCATCCGGTAATGCATTATTTATTCCTTGCTTGTTTGTTTATTTAAACTAACGCAGTTCTTTTATGTTAATTTAAATAGCGAATTTCTCCTAACATTAGTACCAACAAAAAACTTGCATTATATAACTTTACCTCATTTTTTTACCAGGAATCGTCTCACAAAGTTTGCAATATACTTTTATGAACATCATGTTTGTATATAATACGTTAAGATGTTAACTAACCCGATGCCTATTTTTATTTCCACTAAACTATTAGCATAGGTAAAAAGCTATTCAAGTTTATACCTAGAAATAGTTTGACTGATTACTTGGGATTTTAAGTTGTGTAGTTGGTAGGATCGCAATCGTTTACGGCTCCAGACTGGGCTCCAAGTAAGAAAGGTTGCCCAACATGGAAGTGCCGACTGTGTTTCTTGCATTCTCTTTGGTATGGCAGCAATGAGCTGTTGGTCCGCACAGAAGACCACACAAGAAGAGCGGCGCCTCCCAGCCTCTTCGAGTGTCCCTTATCAAGCACTGCTGTGCCGTGCCATAAGTCAGAGGCAAGTTGTGAGATCGTTGAACTCCTCCGCCGCCAGGGGCGCCCACTGCCCGTCTACATCAGCGTCGCTTGCTTCTTTCCACTGAGAACTAAGAGCAGCTGAGATCACTGACGACAGTTCCTTCAAGAGGAGTGTGTGCAGGTTTCAAATGTCCGCGCTTGACACGTAGAACAGCGGAGCGATAAGAGCCAGAGTACTATGCTTGACTAGAAACATATCATCTCTATTCACAACATGTCAAACTAGCGTGCAAGGTTTTCCTTGTAGTCTGTTCCCTCTAAGAGTAGACGTGATCCTGAAAGTAGACGTGACCCTGAAATTTTATCCTTCGATAGATATGAAGTAAAGGCCAATGCTTGCATCTCATTTTCCACTTTATGAATTCAGGTGGTATTTTCGAAGTTGCACCATTCGGAAAAAAAAAAATAGCCATTTTGAGAGGCCCCAAAATTATGTTTCTAAAATGCATGCTGATTCAGTTTTTTAAATATATAAGTGTGACGTAAGGGCAGTAACGACTCACTCACCAGGATTGGTCAGTAATCGCTGTTAACCAGGTGCGAACCAGTATACAATTGGCCAAAGAGCTCGGCCAATCAGAAAGCAGCCCCCAGAGTCCTAAAATCATTGGCTAACTTCCCCACCCAATCAGGAGCCAGCATGCATGTGATTGGCCGACAAGCCCAGCCAACCAGGAAGCAGCCACCCAGACATCAGGGCAAGACAACCATCCGACGCGGTACGCCTGCGTTCTTTATATCAGCGTAGTTTCAAGAGTGTGTTTTTTCGTAGGTAGACTTTATATGGTTTCACGTAGGAAAGGATATACGTGACACGCAACAACACCATCCATGCGCCAGGCGAGGACTTCTCCTACGTCCGCCGCCTACCTTGATCAGTTCTGCGCGTTATAGGCTCATAAGCGACAAAGCTATATGAGCGACATGGAAGCGCATAGCAAATGCCAGATCGCCACAACGAACCAAGCGCTGAACTAGCGTGTAAGATTAGGCCGATCCAATTTTTGCCACAGACCATATGATGTAACTCGTGGAAAGACTGTAGCAAAGTTCAGAGCTCATTTCACGTACATATGATTAGTACATTTCGAAGTAAGGCAGTCTGAAAAGGTAATTTTTAGTTACATTGGAGGGTTTAGCAACAGTATTTTTTAATGAGCATAGTGTCTTTTCAACGACATTAAGTACTTGTCCGAAGTGTGTTTTCAATTTCGTACATTGGCACAATCGGCGAACGTGGAAAAGTTTCGCAAAAATAAAACGTAATTCCCAGTATAGTACAACACATATGGAGAGCGCGGTAGGCGGCGCCGTTAAGAGCTATTGATCCTTCTCAGATCGGATTTACGGCTTTTATTATAAATCAGGGAATTGAGAGAGTGTTTTACTTTTTTCATGTTGACAAGGCGTTGTTTATTGTTTCATTATGACATCGTTTCTGTTACATTTGTGACCTCTGTAGTCGCTCCTATAGATAAAGCAATTTTTTCTCGTCAGCTGTTTCCCGTTGCAAAATAATGCATAGCATGGTTCCAAAAATTTCAAAAATCTATTAAGTACGTCGTGATTAAATTTTTGATACATCAACTGGAACAGAAGTTATCGAGAAGGAACGGATAAATCCAAGGTGGATTTCTGGAGCTTCTAACCAGTAAACGGCAACTTGAGATGTGGCGTCTGGGTTGGAGGCTATACGTCCGGCTGGCAGAACTGATGTGCAAAACGTGAGAAAGTCTCAGCTGTGTCAGACGATGCGAGATGGTGCCACCTCGTTCGACAAAAATGCAGGGAATAAGTTTTAACCTTGCAGTTATCTGTGACAAACATTTTCTGCTATGGCTATGACCTGTCACGATTTTTCATTCTTCTGCCACATATCAGTTAACGCGGAAACATACATACATTGCTGAGGGTATAACTGTTACTTTGCCAGGATCTCAAACATCATTATTTCTACTGGCGACTAATGCTCGTGAGCTTTCTTTGTTTCGTCGGTGAGACGATTAACTGACAAATTCCATTCCTACTATGAGGTTTACTGACCAATCATCCCAGCGCTTTCAGTATAAAAAAAATGCGGCCGTAGCTGTCTCTAGTGTGGCAACCCTGCAATTGAGGTTTACATTCGCACTCTTCCACGGCCAAGATTTTTTTTCTTAATTATTCGTTAGTTAGTAGAACAGGCAGGCGAATCACAGAAAGCCGTTTCCTTGCGAGAGTGTAAATCGATACTAACACTCACTTTTTTTCTTAATGGTGGGTACTTCGAAGGCCAGGGCCGTTTACTAGAGAATTCAATTGTTTTTAGAGTGACTGTAGCACAGTATCTAATTTCCAGCCTGCCGGATTAAAGAATGACGGATGTTGGCGAATAGCTAAGGATCCAGGTTAGGGTTCTTTTTCAGTCAGGTGAGAATCGAAAACAGGCGACGAGGCTGGATACCGTGGGAGACATTCGACATTTCCCCACACCCACCTTTGTACAAAAATTTTCGAATTTACGTGAAACTCTTCTGCGAATGTTTTACAGTTTAAATGAAATTACTTCATAATCATTTTTAGACGTATTAGATTATATTATTTTAGCGTTGTTTCTTCAAATTGTGATTATGCAAAGCACTCTCCCCATGCTAAAAATAAAAAAAATCCAGATCTTCAACTACAAAATGGGAACATAAACCCACACCCCTTGTTCCATTTCAAATTCTAAAACAGACGTTAATGACCCGTAACATCATTTTGTCTCATTTAGCACTTTTCAAGACTTTCATGTTTCATAAGTAATATCGCATCAAATTGAATACCCTCGCAAACTAAGTTACGGGTACAAGCTAGTGTATAAATACAGTATACATTAGTGAACACTGTCTGACTGACTGATTGACCGACATATCAAACTGCAGCCCAAAACCATCTCTATATATAAAAATGAACACTGACTGACTGACATATCAAACTGCAGCCCAAAATCATCCCTATATATAAAAATGAACACTGACTGACTGACTGACATCAAACTGCAGCCCAAACCATCAGAATAATAAAAATGAACACTGACTGACTGACTAACTAACACATCAAACTGCAGCTCAAACCACTGGACCTAGAATCGTGAAATTTTTTTGTGGTGGTCCCCCTCAGGTCGCAGGCAAGCACTAAGAATGGATTTTTCGAAATTTGACCTCTAAGTGGGTGAAAAGGGGTGAACTTTGTTTCCGAAGAAACGTCGATAGAGCTCGAACCCGACGACCTATCATCGTAATTACTTCTTTAATAGGACACACATAAAAATGCATATTAGCCAGTTTAAGGCTTCGCACTTTAGTTTTGCAGTGGTTTCGAAAATGTTATTTTTTTTAAACGCGATTTAATACATATATCAATAAATTCATCTTACGGTTTTAACACTTATTTTTCATCGTTTGTAGATTAATTTTTCTGTTGCAATACACCAAACGGATTTTTAGATTTTTGACCCTGAAATAGCACACATTTTGTTGTCAAAATAGGCCAAAATTAAGCAAAATAAATTTTTGCTAGCAAACGGTACATTGCTGTGCCAAAATTGTGTATCGTATGACTGTACACGGTCTCAAATTTTTTCAAAGCATTTGGTAAAAAAAATATTAGAGTTATTTGCAATTGTTTGAAATAAATGAAAGATCATGACCTCTAGGATTTCTCGAAACTCAATATACTAGGAGGTGAAAAGACCCTAAATATGTTTCTGATTAACCATCGTTTTCTGTCGAATCCTTCGGGATAGAGAGATGGTATTCACTTCAAAATGTTGCTTACGTAAATACCCAAAAAGCAGTTTTAGGATTTTCTTAAAATTCGACCCCTAAGCAGTAAAAAGAGGCAAACTGTGATTTTTTATTAATCGTCTGTATCACTGAAACGCAATTGACTATCGTCGTGATTTTTATTTCAAATAGTTACGTATACAAATGTATATGACAGGACTCCAAGACGTTTCGAAATTCTTTAATTAAGGGGATTAAATACGTGAAATGTGTTTTCGATTATTCATCCATATCTATCGAACCTATCGAGATATCTAAGTGCTCTTTGCTTTAGATTGATGCTTTTATAAATACCCCAAATACCATTTAAAATATTTGAATTCTGCCCAAAGATATTAAAAAAGGGTAAAATATGTTTTCTATTCACAATCAATATATATCGATACCATTGATTTTTATATAGCGACGTGATTTTTGTTCAAGATTGATGCTTACTCAAATACCTGAAACGTTATTTAAGGAATTTTCGGAATTCCCCACCTAAGGAGGTGAAAAGGGGTGAAAAGTGATGAAATGTGTTTTTTATTCATCGTCGATACATTATGAAATGGGCTGTTGTGTTTTTCACGTTCAAGAGACACCACTAAGTAGTCTAAAATGTGATACGAGGGTATATCGAAATTTAGTCTTTTAAGAGGTGAAAAGACCTGGAATATGTTTTAGATAAATCTTCGATATAGTATATCGAACCCATAGTGATATTCTGTTTATTTTTGCTTCAGGATGATTATTACGTAAACGGCCGTAAAAATGTTTTAAGATTTTTCAAAATTCGAACTCTCAGTACTGTACAGGAGTGATATGATATTTTAATGAATGATAGATTTTGTTTTGACTGAATGGGCTATCGTCGTGGTTTTCACATCACTTGGATACTTGCACAAATATTTAAGGAGTGAAATTAAGATTTTTCGAAATTCGACACCTAAAGGGGTTAAAAAGGCATAAAATTTGTTTTCTATCAGCCGATGGTACCAGTAGAGATATTGAGGTGGTATTCACGTAAGAATGATTCTTACGTAAGTACCTACAAAAAGTAACGAATATTTTTATTGTATTAGATAACTTAATTAAATAGAAAACATAGTTTGTAAACTTTTAAGGCAGACGATCCGAAAAGCAAGTATGATCAGCGTGGAATTAATTATACAGGAGTTTCTTTCTGCAGCTCTATCGAGACGCTGTATTGTACAACCTCTATGAGCCCAGGAAATTAATATTTCAATTTTAAAAGTAGTTTTCATTATTAATTTCGACATTATGTGGCGCAGTTGTTAGTAGTTCCGATATATTGTTCGGGAGGTTCTGGACTGAAATTCCTCTTAAAGGCTGTGCAAACGTGCAAGTCTGACACAAAATAAAACCGCAAGGGAGATGAAATTAGTGTCATTTGTATGAAGTCGTTCAAAAGTGAGGAAAATGGATTATGCAGTTCACTATCTACTGACGTTCCTCGACAGCATCAGCTCACATACACCATCTCACTAACCTCAAGGTTGTGGCACCAAATACGTTTATACTTTAGCGAAACATTTTCCCGCCGAAATTCCTTAATGCCACTTAACTTCAAGTGAAGGTTTTGAAAAACAAACGTGTTATTCAGGGCACCATCACCAATGGTAGTGCTCGAGGAAAATCAGTCTTAATACCACGTAAACTACGTATTTCATTCGATTAACCTCTTACATTTAAGAGTCTGTAATTACCCCACAGCGTCAACATTGCTGTGACTAAGGCCCAGGCGAGGTCGCTGTTAGTGGCAGCGACAAACTTAAGACTGCTTTTCGCGTGGACAGCTATATCTATACTTATTCTGCTGCAGAGTTAACTCAACTAGCAGATCTGTCATTCTAACGCTTGATGACTGAACTATCCATCTGGTGTACAAAGAGATATCTGCTCTGAGTAATACACGCGAGTCGAGTATGGTGCCAAATTTTTTGGAGGCGTGTGTGTTCCTTACACAAAACATGACAAAAAAATGTACGTACGAAAATAGGCCCAGTTTTAAGTGCCTATTACTTTTGAACCATTTGAACTACGAAGCTGCTCTTTGAACGGTGGACTATTCTAACGCATTCGTAACAGCGTTTAGTGATTTTTTAAAATATAAAAGCAGGCACGAGGCTTGCTAATCCTCATATTACATTAGGATCGAAAGCCCTAGGCCCGAGGCGTGCTAATCCTCACATTTCGTTAGGATCGATATATGCAGACCCGATAAAAGTATACAACATTCTGCAACCCTTCTTTCTGATGGCCGAAAGCCCAGGAATCCGAATTGAAGATTGACATATACCTCCTTGAAAACCGGTTTGAATTAGCACTCGTTTAATTATGGCTTCGGAGACTTTAATTAAATATATTGGTACCATGAATTAATATTTCGGGATTGCAGGAAGGACATTATTTAAAATTCTATGTTTGCAATGCATCATGCCAAATTAATTGAACATTTGATAATATTTTGGTCTTTAGCGTTGGTGAGAGGAGACACTATATGGGCATGGAGCAGCGTCGGAATGAAATGGCTTGGAAAACCGAAGATCACCGAGAAAACCCGCCTACTAACAGCATCGTCCAGCACGATTTATGAAATAATATTCGATAATTGTCACATTGTTTCATTTCCTTATACTCGGAAATATTGACAGCTTATGTTACAAAAGTGTGCAGACTTCAAAATATTATGTTCTCCTACAAAGCATATCTTCAAAAACTAGTTGCCAAAATTAGTTTTTTTTTTAACGTTACAAGTAAACTAAGGGAAATATTTCAACCCCGTTTTCACGGAATTATTTAAGGTCAATGTTTCAATATACTATAATCATGGAGTTATTTATATAATTTAATTGTATTCGTACGGAATACAGTTCTTCGTTCAGACATTACCTTGGATGGCATTAACCTGCCAAATTTTTTTAATAGCCCACTTTCTCATGCATTACAAGTCAAAATCAAAAGTACTATAAACTGATCTGTAAACAAACTCACCCACAGGAATGAGATAATTCACAGAGCATGACTATTTATGAGGTTCTTAACTATGATTTCAGTATTACTCGTTAAAAGGTTTTGAACTTAAAAAAAAAAAAAAAAAAAAAAACACGTCAAAAACAGCGTAGTTTTACCTTACAAATTAAAATAATCAAAAACTTTTCATTCAGTGATACTACAGATTTCCTTATGCAACCTTCGGGAATATACGGTCTGATTTATGGAGGAGTGTGCTAATTTCACATGGTGGTGGCTTATTAAAAATTTAAGTCGAAAACGTGTTTTCAATTTTGCCGTCTTTCTCTATTCAGAATGTTGTTGCTTATTTATTATCAAGTGTTATTTCTATATATTCAAATAAATTACACCTGACAGTCGATTTTCAGGGTAGAATTCTCCCACTGTAATTCACTTAACAAAAAATCTGAAAAAAATTTTTAAGTTACTTTTTTGCAAGTTATCACCACCACGCAGGAGTAACACACACTGTCTTGACTCGTACTGTATTTTTTTTCCTTTTAACCAGTTGTATATCCAATTTTTCTACGATTTATTTTATTTTCTATCAATAAAAATTTACATAAGGTTTCCGTCGATCGCGTTTCTGTAAAAAGTAACCTGTGTAGAAAGGTTTTAGAATCCAAGTAGATATTCGAGTTCTAACAAAATAAGTTAATACTTTCAAGAGGTACACGTGAATATTGCAAATAAACACTGGATATTTGGAACTTCTTAAAAGTAACATTTTGTTCTTTTTTTATCCCTCATACTTACGAAATTTTGTACTTGTGCACTACAGTTCTAACATAATTTTTTTGATATTGTTTTCATGTGTTTGATATATCAAGCCCATTTAAGAAACGTGCTTCTTTTTAAAATGCTATGTAACTCTGAGGAAGCTGAAAGAAAGTGTTCTGCATGATAAGTCATCTACGTAAATCCGTTTCAAGATTTCCTGGTGGTTTGAAAGATGTAGGATAATAGTCTCCAGCTGTACAGTCACATGCACATGCGCAGAGAAACTAGAGAATACAAACACTTCGTATTTGATAAATTACTCATTAATTACACGATTAGAAACATCTGAGTGTCTACAAGTTAAATAATTACCTTCTGTTTTTATGGATTTCTTAGGCCGGCACAATTCTACACTTTTACGTTTTACGGGGAAGGTTCGCCCAAAATTTTAATTGTTGTAATAATTGTTATATTTGTACGAGATATGGTTTGTTGTGTAGATATAAACTGTGACTAGTTTTTTTACAGAAATTAAATTTTTTAGCGGTAATAGTTTTATGTATAAAGTTATGCCAAAGCCCCAGTTTGCATAATACGGTTTTATGATACAAAAAAAATCAGTTGACTTACCGAAATGAAATAATTCACACTAAAGAACAGCGCCACAGGCTACGTCAAGACCTGTATAAGAAACCGCATTGAATATTATTTTGTATTTTCAAAAATTACTGTATTCGAAATAAAAAGTTGAAAATTTTATGGAAATTTTAAAAATACAAAATTAAATTCAATGCTGTTTTATACATGTCTTGATGTAGCCCGTGACATTTTTATTCCGTGTGAATTATTTTATTTCGGTGAATGAGTTGGATTTCCTTTATAGCATAAAAGCGTTGTATGCAAATTTGGAATTTGACATGACAATATACAAAAACCATAAAACCCTAAAAAAAATTTGTTTCAATAAAATATAGTCACAATGTATGTCTACACGAATAAACATACCTTGCACAAATATAAGAATTACTAAAACGATTAAAAGTTTGGATTAGCCGCCCCTTTTAAACGCTAAACACTCAGTAACGTTCTTTGCGTTGTTAATCCAAAATTAAAAAATGCTAAATATATTCAAGCTCAAGAAGGGAAGGTTCTCGTTAGAAATTTTTCTGGCAGAGTGTGAAAAAGCGATAACGCCTCATTCCCGGGCGCATTTAACGTATCTTCGCTTTTTGTAATTATGTTCTAGATTAAAGCACTGCAGTAAAAGAGAAATTATTTACTACGAAAGTTCTTGTGATGATGCTGATAATTAAAAAATATTTAACAATAGGTATTTTATATTTTTTAAGTTACCAATAGTTAAATTAATTTTACTATTTACATTTTACATACATAGTATGGTGTTCTCACAACGGCAATCGTGAAAGTTAAATAAGGACGTAGGTCTTACCTAGCCATCGCCCAGTCACACACATTACTTCGTATCAATATATCGAAAAATGTTTGGAGTTGAATTACGATTATGTGGGTGAAAAGTGTAATTGAATCATAAATTTGTACAGAAATCAACTGTGAAACCTTTCGCTTTAATGCATATAATAGGGGTTACAACTCTCCTATTCCATAAATTATTTGCCGCCAGGTTTTGTAAACATTTCATGTAACTTATATGAGTAGTACGGTACATTGTAAAAAAAAAAGTTAATTTAATGCAAGCGCCTAGAATGCACAGTTAACAAGAAAAATGCACTCATCAGTTACTGTGACAGTAACACAACGCCTGACATATAGGCAAAAGTTGGTTATTGTTTTAAAACTTCCTATGGGAAGTAAAAAACGCGGAAATACACTATTAAATACTTGTATTGTTAAATGAAACGGGCATCTTTCAGCTACTTTTCAAAATAATGACCATACAGATTGAGACACTTGTTCCGCCCGCCGCACCAGCTTTTCAATATCCTCTTCAAAGAAAGTTGCCGCCTGTGCCTACGTTGTCACCAAGGGCGCCCATCTTATAGATTGTAAGGGAGGGGGCGAAGATCATAATAACTTATAGGCCTATGTAGAGCCGCGATTTATGGCGAAAAGATTTTTGCAACATTTGGTTTCGATGCGTCATGTGCACACCTGCAGCTCTGCTACATCGTCTGTGGTTGGATGATTTTACTCCCACTGGCCTTGGCAAATTATAGACGTACAGACTCACAATGATCTTATTCTGATTGGTGCAGTAAAATGAGAAACGTGTCTGAACAAAGACACGCTGCCAATAACCTTGAAACAGAACTACCGATGTGCACGTGAGTCACTGAAACAAAGTGGGGCAAAAATCTTTTTCGCGACAAAATCGTGGCCCTACTTATATGTTTATGTCAACAGGAACGGATATAGTCTTGTGTATAAATTGGTAGCCACTGGCATATTTATTTTATTTATTTATTCGACACATGAAACCGCGTTGTTGATTGCGAAAGTTTTCAAACTGCAAATAGTTTGCTATACGTTTTATTATTATTATTATTATTATTATTATTATAAAAACACATTGTGGAACATCTGTTAGGGGGGCGGGGGCTAGCTGGCTCTGGCCCCCCTGCCACCCTTCTTATGGGCGCCCTTGGTTGTCATGGTGTCCCGCTGTTCGTAATTGCTGTTGAAGCGTCATCCTCCCAGCCACTATTATTAAATGTCGGGTTTAAATACGGTACTTGATCACAAAATCGCTTTACGAAGTAAAATACTCAAGCTAAAGTATAGGTCAACGTAGAGCAAATAAAAACATTAAAAGTTTGAAAATCCCACCATTTTGAACGCTATCCTGCCCTCGTTTTTCTTCAGCTTCCAATCTAAAGATAGCACTCAAATAAAAATAGTCTTTCTTGTCCTATGCATGCCATGCGGATTACTTTGAGATTTCTTGCCAGCGCGTGTGCTAAGAAAACGTGAGTAAATTTGTTGTTAAATACACGTAAAATATGTTATACGAATTTATGCATAACTGTTGTATAAATTTACGTGAAGGTGTGCTGATACAAGCGATTTCAGCGAAATACGATGCTTTTTACCAGGTTAGTGAGTTTGCACCACGGTACCTACTAACATGTAATTTCGTTGTAAGGTAACATAGAATGGCAGGTCAACTGATCCGAAATGAAACCTTATTTTAATAATTCCGGTGAAAACTATAGGGCAAGCAACACCTTCATTAAACATTTCTATTCAACGCAAAATACGTTCATTTATGTTTGCCTTTCAGTTTAATCGTCAGGTAGCAGCACCTAACAAATTTGCCATGAACAAATGCAATACGAAATTCAATGTCACTAAATTTCCCAACTTCACAACGAGAATTTAATAGCAAATAAAGTTAACACTTGAGTGATGAGTTGCAATTAAATTATACTGTATATTTGTATAATGTTAGAACGTTACGCCGTGTTGGTATGAAATCAAAGCATTTAAAAATAGTGAATTATTAGACGTCACGTTGGCAACGCTGAACTGCTATGTTTGTTTTTATTTGTAATGGTCGTTCGTGCAAGTTGTTTATGTTTACTTTTAAAATACATACAAATTTAAGGTAATGTAAAAGTTTTTATACTTTTTGATGTATGTGCTATAGTAATATTGTACAATTGACACGTACATCTTGTTTTAAACGTATTCTTAGCACACACATAATTTTTTAATTATGAAGTTTCAAATTTACATACGTCGCTACCGGTTTCCCCACTGTATTTGGTTACTCCTTAGGTAAATCAAACGACTTCAAGAAAGTATTAGAAGAAAATTACAAATTTCGTTGTGGTATTATAAATTTTCTCATGTGACATCAAAGGTTTTCATTGGTGTAAATTGGACACCAAATCGCACTAACTTAAAACTGAATAAACCTGCACTCATTCAGTATTGCTCATCATCTTGCATTCTTTTTAACATTTTTAGATGGGTCTTTAAGTGCGGGGAAATTCCCAAGTAGCGTAAAAGATGATGAATCTTATTTGTTGATTAGGGCCTAATTATCTTGTGTCATCAAAATGTGAAGTATGGGGCAATGGTGACTGCAAGCAGAAATGATGATGCATGCTCTCAAAGTCAGTTTGGTAACTAAGCTAGGCCTACATAGCTTTTGTTAAGGTCTAATACATTTTAGTTAAGGGGTAAACTTTTTTATACTTGCTTTTATGAACTTAATTTGTACCTATTAAACGTGCATTGCTATTAACCATTAATTATAGACATGGGTCCAATTATTCTCATAAGCCACATTTTAAACCTCAACATCTATAAAAGCATCACTATGTGAGTTTTTTTTTTTTAGAACCTACTATATCCTGGAGGATTTCTTCATTGTAGGATAAATGGAATGCAACAAAAAAACACTATTGTACATAAGCCTATATTGCACAGTAGATATTGTGGATTCACAAACATATTCTTGTTCTTTTGTATTTTCAATTTGATTCCTTTGGTATCACAGTTTATCGCACCCTTGTGTCTGGTGTCCAGGTTTAAGTGTAATATTAGGCTATTAATAATAGTAGTAATTTCACTTGCAATTAGTCAACTGCCAAGTGGCAAGCTGAAGCCTCATCTTCAGTCATCTACCAATCCCCTCCAGCATTGCCAATCTTGAGCAATGCTAGGGTCGTACAGTTTTCTCGAAAAGACATACGAACCACTCGTACACACCACTTCCACTAATAAAGAGATCACAAAATAAATCTAAAGTATAAAAACAAAATGTTTGTGCACAAACTAAATTATCAGGCAGTTGTTAGAATGTTGCATTTGGACTTAGGTGCAAAAATATTAAATTGTTATTCACAAAACTTAGAAAATAATATTTATGTGCATAAGTGTAGGAGAATGGTCACAAATATAGTTTCAGTTTTGTTGGTCGAATCGTAAAAAGTACCTTACAGCTACAGATACTGTCTACATTAGCCCAACATCTGTGATTTGTTTGTCAAAACATTAAACTTTTCAGTTTTTTGTAGACTTTTTTGGCTGTTGCAGTGATGACAATCACAGTACAGTATTTTTATACTTCTCGTGTAGGTGAAGTCTTCTGCGAGTTTAGAATCTACGGTATGTATTTATTTATGTATTTTCTCCAGCTTCATTTTTGGGAATTGTACAAAACAAAAATTTTACAAAATACATGCATACACCGTAAATAGAAAAAGTACAGTAGTACATAACAACATGAGTACTATAATATTAAAGTAGGTAACACAATATTTAAAAATACATAAACCAGCTAGTATATAAAAACTTAAATAAAGTAACATAAAACCATATATAATCAAAGGAAAATTGCTTATGGCACAGAAAAATATTCATCAACACTACTATGCCTTATCAATCTAGTCGCACATGTTTTTTTTTAAATGTAGATTTTTAAAATAGGCAGTTCTAAATTCCTAGATTTGATTATCAGTATCACCTAATTTGATAGTGTTGGCAAAATTTTTGTTGTAAATTTTAAGTACGTCCGTAATGTGTAATATGTTAAAAAACCTTATTTAAGGTTTATTTGTCATAGGCTTAATGTATATAAAACACATACACAAAAAACACCACTTTGTCAGAAACCTTAGTTACGAACAATTTTCATGTATAAGTCTTTTGAATAAACAAAAATTTTAAAATAAAAACAAATAATTTTTATGTGAAACTTACCTTATTTTGATTATATATTTAATACTGTATACATTCTATGAATTTTCTTTTTTGTTTATTAAATGGAGGGTAATATTGTGACAATCGTGTTTCTCAATTCGATAGCCCTTTTAAATCGTTCCAAAACAATGTTTTTCCAGAAGTATAGTATCAGTGTTGTTAAGCAATCTGTTTTGGACCTATCAAACTGGTTGAAATAACAAATATGTGTTGCTCGATGCAAAGCTTAAGAAGTTAACTTGCTTGCTGCACTCTTACTAGAAATGTTGATTCTTTTCGGAAATACCACAGTGAGTACAAACTAATTTTCTGGGTTAAAAACAAAGACAGTGCCAGGGCTGCCAACTGTTGCATGCAAAAGTACAGGGTGCATATATGATAATCTGCCGGTACTAGTTTAGCTATAAAATCCCAGGCTCCTATCAAATCCTGGATTCCTATTGAATCTTGAGTGTTCTTTCTTAATACAGTTTGTGCATTGATTGAACCTGAGGGTGAAAGTGGCACAGTCTTTATCATCAGATCAAGAAGAGGTTATAGGGTTGCTGCAGGAAAGTGTGTTGGGTCTATTGTTGTTTACCTTCATGGCAAATTATATGGGTTTGATTGTTTGCAGATGATTGTATGCTCTACATGGGCATTGACAGGATACAAGCTAGACTACTGAGAACAAGCTAATGATACGTAAGTGTGTGTTAGACTAAGATAGTTAGGTTTACAGGGAAGTAGTGGTCAGCAGGGATATGTACACATGGAATGTGCAAGAGATAGCAGACAGCAACTTACAAGTACCTAGCGGTAGTGCTTTAGGATGACCTTAGGTGGAAAATACAAGTAGAGGGAGTGGTTATGAAATGATGGTGGTGAGGTGAGAGATTTTGATCAGCGCTTAACATTGAGGTCTTTAGCGCTGGTGAGGGGTGACATGAGGTGAGTATGGAGCAGCGCTGGAATGAAAGGGCGGGGGAAACCTGGAGATCCCCTAGGAAACCCGCCGACCAACAGCATCGTCCGGCACGATTCCCGCATGAAAAAATCCGGGGACCCCGTCGGGAATCGAACCCGGATCGCCTTGCTGGGAGGCAAATTGTCTGACCATTAGGCCACCGAGGCCCCTACGTTAACGAAAAGAAAGAGGGCATTGGCTATGCTGGGAAGGGTGCTGAAGAGAGTGAGCTGTGATGTGGGTAAGAAGGCTCAGGCTAGGTCTATTACATGATGCAATGGTATGGCCAGTGTAGAAGTATGCAGCAGCAGAAGGGGCTCCATTTGTGGTGTTGTAGGTGCAGGAGTTGGAGAAGTAACAAAATAACTTATGGCCTTCACTGATGATGAAGGAAATGGGATGGAGTCCTTTGAAGGACAGAAGTAGCTCTACTAGTGGAAAGGTGGTCAGAGTGTACAGGTTGGTAAATGGAGAGGGTGGTTGGTGGAAGTTGGGCTGCCAGCTGAATAAACTAGGGTATATACTTTAGAAAAGGGAACAACATTGAAACCATTAATAAGGTATGGAGGAGACCAGTGCGAGGTAGTCAGTCTGTACATGTTAGGGTGGTGAGGGAATTGAATTGCAGCAGAAGTTGTGGCTGTAAGGAGGGTTGGAAAATTCAGAAAGAAGAATGAATCTAATTACTTTGTCATTTTCAGATATGTGTAGTTGAATACACATTTATATTTTATTAATGGAACTTCAACAAATTAAATAGTTCTCAGTTTACATATTAGCATTTATGAATTGAAAATCTCATCACAGCATGTCTATCATTAGGAATTGGTTGTGTCATACCAGTACATCATGTTTTAAATATTCAATTTATCTTTATTTTCATACTCAGGATCTAGTACAGTAATGAAGTGGCAGCAGGTTTGAATTAAATGGGTTGCAATGGTATAAGTAGTCCTATCTTCCAATACAGCAATTCAGATTAATTCCCGGGAAAAGTTGTAGGCCTGTATATTACTGTTGGACAGTGGGTTTTCTTCGGGATTTCTTGCCTCCCCATTTCTTACATGTCTTTGCAGCTCTGTCTTTGTTTTGCCTTAACTGCTCCATTCTTTGATCTGGCTAGGCGACGGTAATGTCTCTCGAATACAACTAACATTCATACTTTATGCCCACCTTATCTCGTTCATAAATCTTACTAGATGATGCAGTTGATCAGCAGTTTTTTTTCCGGAATGTCCAATGTACTCCGTCCCATCATTCAATCGCTGCTCCATACTTAACTCATTACACTTTTCACCAGTGCTGCAAGTGTTGCTGTCAACGTCTGACCAAAATATCTTTCTTCACTTATTCATTTTACTTCTTTCATTCTTGCTGATCCTGCCTGCGGCAAGCTGCACTGTGAGGTTTACTCAAGTTTGGGAATGTGACGTATTTATTTGTTTCAGGGAATAAGCAAGATACACCATGGAAGCTCAAGGCCAGATTGATGTTGCACAGAGCACAGAACCTACTGACGTTGCAGCGCCACTGGTAAGTTTTCAAGTTGCTATATTGTCATCAGTGATAATTCAAGTTCAGTTTCACTCTACTTGTCATAGTTTACATTGGAATTGACGTACTGTATTTGTATGTTTGCAGTTAATATGGAACTCAAATACAACTGGTACAGTGTGAGCCTTTTTTATCTTTGGGCCAGTTAAATATGGAGTTTTTATTAATTAAAAATAACACAGTTGAATTTAACTCTTTATATACTGGGAGTCAAATTGTACACACAAGGATCTCAACAATTCTCCGACAGCAATCAACAATGAATTACACATTCTGCAACAACTCTGTTATGAACACATTGACAACTTCATTCAAGACATGTTAAAGACACTGGCTCTGGCAATTATGCAAAAGAAATACTGACCTTCAATTAAATCTGCAATTTACATTACAAGTTCAGTTCAATATCAAAATCAAAGTCTCCAGCAAATCATCATGTACAACCTTATTAGTCCTTGGTGGTGGTGAGTCACAGTTAGCGGTGCAGCACCCCCGAGTTCATCACTAACTTGACTTTTCTGTTGGCACCAACTTCTATACCTACTTCTCTTGAATCACCAGGTAGACAGTTAACTTAAATCACCAGTCACTGCGCTCCTCTACACACCTCCAGTGTTTTTCTCCAGTGCTCTCCGCCTCTCTACAGCACACAGACATTCTTGTCACTGCTGTTGCCGACAACACTCTTTAGCGTTGTTGGTCTCTTCTGCAACCCATTGGTATTCTACAACCTTGATGCCAACCACTGCTACTCTTGACGCTGCCACCATGGCACTCCTCATCAGCTTTGTCGCCAATACAAAACCCCAAGTGTTTCTCTTCTCCGCGGCTCATCACTTCTTTCCACACCCGTCGGCGCCGCTTGATGCCATAGCTGACCCACTCGAGTCACACTCAGAGCTCTCTGAAGACTGCACAATTTCACAAGTCAGCACTTTATGTACGGCCATTTAGTGACGTCAATGGGAGGCACAACATGATGATCTATCTAAAAATGTACATTACATCATTCATATGAGTACCGAGAATCATGTAGGCAATGATGTCATAAGGGAATCCTTTGCTGCTCTAAGTTTCTGTGACACACTTGGGAATCCAGATGACGTCCCTCGGGAATGTTATGGTGCACCCGGGTAAATCCCATGACATAACCGCGGCAGAATCACCCAGTATGATGCAGTATGCCTCCATTCAGGCCAACGTGCAACAATTTTCTTTTTGTATTTATGAATATTTTTGTACAAGAAATTACAATCAGTGTGACACCGTGACACCATAGGGCCTATCATTGTATTTTATGATTTTTACAAATGAAAAGCAGACATTTTCAGTATGTCAAGTTATGGTTGCTGATTCATTTTTAATATTTGTGTTGTTTTTGTATCATTATTTTTTGCATGAATTACGACAGGCCAATTTCTGGTGTTCATTCAGCTGTGTCATCAGATTACTCATGGTAATATTCCACGGCTGATATGCTTTATTTTCACTATATCTTACCAGGTTTAGTAAAACATTTTTTACATTTTTAGATTGTAGAATAATAATGTCTAGAAAAGTTTGATTGCATTGTTTGATAAGTTACATATGTAATTATGTAGTAGTTTAATATGCATGCATTGAATTGCTTTGTACTGAGAACAAAATTTAGGTGTAAGTGTTTATGTTCTACAAGGCAATTGCAGTAACTTGAGCATTTTGAATTCTTGAACTGCAGCAACCAATTCAAGTCGAATGTACAAAATATTGCTAAATGGCGACATCCCAACTTTTCAGAAACAGGTTATTTAGTGACAGTAAAAGCCTTCTACATGGTTTCTGTTAGGGAAATAGCTAAAAAGTAAACAATATTCATAAAAATACTTTAAAAAAAATTTATTCTAGCCTATTTATTGTTTATTCTACAGAAAAATTGTTGAAGCCCTCTCAGCAGGTGTTGATTACTAACGAATACATTCTCGTGTAGCCTGCAGTGCTAACTTTGGAGTAAAAAGAAACCTGTTTGGTGCGTTAAAAAAACAGTGCCTCAAAACGTGTTCACTTTATTGTGAATACCTTAGAGAAGATTCAAATTTGTTTTGGAGAGTTCAACTTGTTTGTTGTCGCCGATGTGGTTTTCAGAATGCTGGGAGGGTGTCCGGAGCAGACGGACCAGCCAGGAGGAGTTCTCGCGAGGACAAGGGACGGAAGAAGGATGATAAAAGTGTGGAGTACGTTCTGCGCACTCTCAATACTCTATCCTCACCAGAGGAGAAGTTAGCAGCCATGTGCAAGAAGTATGCCGAGGTAGTGGACGAAAATCGCAAATTGCAGGTTTGTATCATGGCTGATTTTGGTATTTGTTGTAAATAAAATTAGTAACATTTCATGTGTAATAATTTTTCTGGATTGATGGACCACGGAAAATTGTATTTTCCTTTATTGCTCTGATTTTGAACTGTTGGAGGAATGGAGCCAGAAGTTGAGTGTTATGATTTTTAATGGTAGCTGTTTGTTGTTTACAATACTTGTTGCTACATTGGGTTTGTATTTGGTTATTCCTTTGCAGTGAATTTTTCGTGGGCATTAGCTGAGAGTCTCAGTTGCTGGTGAACTTTAATGGCATACGTATATGTTTTGCTATTATTTTTCTTTACAGTATAGTAGGCTACTTACTCACAGTATGCAAAATATTTTCAAACATTCTGGTCCGAATCTGAATAAGTGCGAAGGAAATAGTTTCTATGAACTTGGAAGTAGGTAGATGTCGTTACATTCTGCTTGCCGTATCAACCATCTATGGTCCTTGGACTTCTATGGATGTGCAAAAACCTTAGATATTTAAGACTTATGTAGGTTTGATTGCCGTGTACTATTTTCAAATACATAGGTCTATTTATAGCAGTGTAATTATTTTAATAGCTTTCAAATACATGGGTGACAAACATTTTTCTTGGCTGTAAATTGTTAACATTGTGTTTATAAAGCCAATGCCATGTCCTCAGTTATTTTAAAGTTGACTCATTTATGTATCTCATATAATACGTATTACAGTATAAAGGTTGAGCACACACATTTAGGTCATTTGTGGTAAGGCCCGTTCTACAGTGAAACGGAAGGCTAAGAAAGTGAATACGTAACACGCAAACGAAACTAGCACACTGAGTGAAATATGTTTTCTATTCTACAATGCATGAAAGCACATTCATAAACATACGGACTTGCAACCTATGAAACGAGAAAGAAGGTATTTCACGTGTAAATTTCCGACATTAGTAAAAATTAGTTTTATTTGTAGTTAAGTATGTTATAAATATTATAGCAAGTTTTGTACATGTCTTCTATGGCAATAGAAATGTTAACAGCTGCATAATTTTAACTTAATAATTAACAGTCATTATTTCACAATTCAAAATTTTTAATTTGTGTGTTTAATTTTTCAAATGGTACTTCGTAAAAGTGTTCGGCAGTATTATAGTCACAAATAATAATTGTAAATACAGTGCGCGAAGGCAGCTTTAATTGTTGACTTTGAAAACTCAATGTGTAAAAGGTTTGTAAACAAAATTGCTGGTGAAAGACGGAATGCTCTATAGCCATTCGCTAAACGGAAGTACGTAAGAATTCGGAGTTGACCAACTCTCTTGCATTTCTGGATGTGTATCTGTGTCCGCTTGCATCCCATTGTAGAACACACGCTGAGTGTCTTGCATTTGCGTATTCATGATACGTATGCGTTTGCGTGTCATTGTAGGCCGGGCCTAAGTTAGCACTTTCGAATCCCTGGTTACTTTTTTTTTTTTTTTTTTGTTTTTGCAAATTTGTATCATTCCTCCACTTTTTAGTGTAAATACAACAGTATGAGTAATGAACACTGTGCAAAATGTCTATGCACAGTACTTAATACTTAATATGAGAGGTGACATTAATGTATATTTTTTATTTTATTATTTTATTTTCATACTTTGGCCTTCAACACTTTACTGCTAACAGCCTGTAGCAGGCCTATAAATACTATAAAGTGTTACAAATTGAAGTGTTTCATTTGTCATACACCCCCATTGTAAAAGTCATTCAAAAATCGTATCAAATATGGTGGTGATATGAACACTCATTGCAAACATTTAGAGTAGCACTGCCAAATTTGTCAGTTCTTTACCTTATCACATTGCCTTGGTTATAAAGTTTTAGTGAAATAAAACGTGTTACTTACAACAGTGTGTTGTCCTTTATTAAAGCATTTAACATAGTACCTACCACATCTGGCTGCTCATGGTGGTGGCATTTAGATAGCACCTATGTACATGTTTGTGTGCGCATACGAGTGCATGCGCCGTGCATACCTGTATACTCTATTTTAAAACTTTCCGAACGAATAATTGTAATTTGCTGCCAGCAAAATTTTTTTGGTAAGTCATTGTTTGCTGTCATATGTTACATTTTCTGACCAAAGTATTTCAGAAAAATATATTAATTAGTCCAGTTTTTTGAGTAGAGGTTTCTATGCCTTCATTTCAGCTGTCAGTGAAACAGGCAGAGAAACGCCTGAGTGTCCTACAGCGGGAAAAGGAACAGCTGCAGACAGAGCACAGCAAGGCTGTCCTCACGCGCAGCCGACTGGAGAGTTTGTGCCGAGAACTGCAGCGCCAGAACAAGGCTGTAAAGGTTTGTATGTTGTAACCTTCTTTAAGAGAAGTCCTCGCTTAGTGCAGCAAAGGTAACGAAGTGTGTCACACAGTGTCTGTTTTACACAAAACTGCTGAGATTAATCCCCGTATCTTCATCTACATGAATAAAACACTTCAATATATGCTTCCATGTTGTTAAAATTACTGCATGCCTATTATAAACATGTTTTAGGCGCGTCTCAAAAAGTCAATAAACAACTTTTACAGACTGATATACTGTATCTAAAAAAATAATACCCACATAATTCGTAAAATGGAAACAAGCAATTTGACATCAAACCATACTCTCCATTAATAAAACATTAATAAAAATGGAGGTCACCACTTAGGAGAGTGCCTTGCGCTTAAAGGCAATGAGGCACATAATGAGCAAGCAAGGCAGACTTAGATCCAGCACTCTTCCTATCTTGTTATTGTTCAATAAACACATTAATTAGATCAGCAACAGGACTGAACTGCAGATGCCAGAATGTTAATGTTCTTTTCTCCTTTACCTTGAGCCGATTTCAATAGAAATGACTCCCAAAATAAGTTACCAGCTCCAAATTCACAAGGGGCAAGAAAAAAAACATGTCCACTAACCAACGCTTATAGCTCATTAGGGACCAGGACTTTGTTTGACACATCGTTCTTGAGCAAAGAAAACACAGAATAGTTTAAATCTCATGTAATAACCAATTCCAGAAGTAATTCTTTACACAAGAGTTACATTCGTTTCCGCAACATGCCATTAAATATCCATGAACACTGATAAAATTACAATTCATATTACAATGCATATAGAATCTTTCATATTATCGATGAACCTGATGTACATACAAGTGCACTTTAATCCTCTCCTTTGACCATCGCCCCCATTTGACTCGTGGGCAGCTATGCTTTACCACTCACTCACTGACTGAGGCTCGACACGTTTCCTCCCCAAAAATGTGGAGTTATTTTCACCAAGTTAAAACCATTTGGGCCCAGAAATCGACCTGTTGCGTCCCGCATGCGGTGTTAAACCAAGCGCGAGCTATCACTCACGACAGTGCCGTTGCTAAAGACTTCGTCGACAGCCCAACTGCCTGCGCGCCCCAATTTACACTCACTCCGGAAGGTGACGAGGGAAAATGCCCCCTAAGGGAATAGGTCACTCACCAAAATCCTCGATGAACCTTTCAAGTTATGGACGCTCACCACTCCCTGAGCAGAAAAGATCACTTATGTCCTCCTTCAGCACGACAGCGCAAGCTACGCTTGCGTACTTCTCGCCCCCCGGCACGTCCATTCTTCTACACGTGAATTACCGCCTACCAAGGCACAAGCCCAGATCCCAGAGCTCGCGATGTGAGCTGCTCGGCTTCCAACCTGAGAGTGACTCCCCTCCCT
>PNEQ01003656.1:0-17439 GCA_003012365.1 Medauroidea extradentata | reverse complement strand
AGGTCCGGTGGGGAAGGGGAGGCCAAGGTACCGTCAACCGGGGCGATCCCTCTCTCATTAAGAGGCGGCCGAAGCCAGCCTCGAGGTTCATATCAAATAGGGGCAAACAGACACACTGCTCAGGCCCCAACTCAAAACTCACGAAAAACCCCACAACAGAAACTAAAGAAACTAAAACCCCAAAAAGAAACAAACCCAACAAAATACGACCTAAAAGCAGTAGCATCCGCTCAACCTCAAGGAAAATTAGTACCAAAGTTCTAAAAATGCCCTTTTTGCCATTTTTACTATATTTTCCTCTTCAAACAAAATGTGTACTGTGTGTCTATATATACCGTATATATATACATATATATATATATAAACAGTTTTTTTTTACATCGCCTTTAAGAAAACTGTATTTCGAAAACAGTTACCAATAGTGATACGGGTACATATGCAAACACTGATTTTACAGAAAATGTATTGTATAGGCCATTCGGAATAAAGTGAGCACTAAAGATTTAACCTTTGAAAAAAATCACTAGCCGTTACTGCATATACTACATCACCACTAACAAGAGTTACTTTACTGCTTGTATGGTTGGGAGCGATTTATTGTACGTAGTTCCGTGTATTTTCCTATTTGAGTACAACATTTGTGAAATAACATATGACGAACTCGACCTGTCTGTATTTAATGCACTTCAAAATATTTACTTATGATCTTATTGACATTCATACATACATTATAATTAGACTCCATTGGCGCGAGAATTATGT
Source organism: Medauroidea extradentata (assembly GCA_003012365.1). Lineage (NCBI taxonomy): Eukaryota > Metazoa > Arthropoda > Insecta > Phasmatodea > Phasmatidae > Medauroidea > Medauroidea extradentata. The sequence goes on along the minus strand of PNEQ01003656.1, from coordinate 16,677 downwards.
GACGCTATAGTCGACCTCGAATCGCCATGGTCGATACAGCTTGCTCCGCGCTTCAGACAGTTAAAAACTCCACCAACAGGTGGCATCAGAGTTAGGTTCTCGCCGCCAAGTTGCATATTTGGTTGCATAATATGCGTGCGTTTGCCCGTTTTGAGTATATACACATTCAAAAGTATTGAAAATTACTTTGAGTATCATTGCTGAAATGATGTGAAACCATCGGTAACCTGTATATTATGTTTTACGTTTGCCAGCCTAAAAACAACATACTTTTTATTTCACATGTTAAGAAAATACGTTAATTATTGTTTCTGAAGTGCGTCGACGATGTTCGTGGCAGTATAACTGAACGAAACTTGAATTATTGAATAGCGTGTGTCATGTCTGTTGTTGTGGCGGTTATGCGTTACAAATTCAAGCAAAATATGCCCTCATTTACGAGATGTGTAACGGCAATAGCGCGTGTTGTTTAGATTAGTCGATGGACAGAAACCAGACATTAACTCGCAGGTATTTATAACTAAGATTACTTTTTTTATATCTTACATTCAGCCCCCGTGCATTAAATGAGTAGATATTGTAGCTAAAATTTATCGGAGCAGTTTAATGTAGTTGTAAACATTGCACGACCCTATGTAAATAAAAGCACGTGGCATTATTTGTGTTTACGTCGGCGGAAAGATATAAACTGGCAGGAAATAGAAATTAATCAGGGCTTTTTTGAGTGTTCACTTTATTCCGAATCACCTATAAGCAACTCCTGATTTAGCCCAGTAGGAAAAAAATAGTTCAATGAAATGACTGAATGCTAATTCAGAGCTCGTTCGTAATTGCAGTATTGTTCTTGAACACACCAATCTTGTCAATTAGTGTACTTTTTTAAATGTTTTTTTACGTATAAAAATTTCAGCTTGAGAGCTTATGTTAAGGAATGTTGGTTTTTTTAAAAATTAATTTGGAAAATAAGTCAGTTGATTGGAAAAATGGTAGAATTTGGACTACTTAGAAAAGATACCAGTTTGACTCTATTGTTCCCTTGAAAATTTTTATGATGTTAGCATTGCTACTAACAGTATAATTGGTAGTGTTATAAGTTTTGAAACCACTAATTAAGGTAAATATCAAGAATCACTACTCATTGTGTAGCTGCTAAACTATTCGTTGTACAGTTAAAGTTTATTAATAAAAAATGTTTCTATAGTTAAGAAAAGTAGTCGTACGTGAAGAAAATTGTAGTTTACTTACTTTGAAATTTGCCGTTTTTCGTAGAAATTCTAAGTTTGACTCCTGTGTTGTACACAATACCAATGATGTAGGTTTATGTGGTACTAGCGTTCCTAGCATTATCTATTGAAAGTAGCGCTAGTACGTTGCGCAACTGTTCTTTAGCCAGCAAATTCAATAGTAGATAAACAGTCCTGTTTCTAACACTTTTTTTCGCAGTGGTAGCTCTGCGTATTCTGGGAGAATTTGACGGTGTGCCTTACGAATGATACTTACAAGTTAAAGTGCTTCACTACATGCTAGTGGCATATGTAGTGTGTGTTTTATAGGGTTTTTTTAGTTTGGAACTCTCATGGATGATAGTTATTAGTTGAATTTTACTGATTGAGACACAGGAGCGAATACATTATGCAGACAACGTGTGTGGAGAGATGTTGACAAATGTATCTCGATAAAAGGAGACAAATGCATCATGGCAAAGGATTTGTAACCGCCATCGAGTTGAGTAAGTAAAAATTTTGTTTCAGGCATTTCTCTTGTTATTTTAGTAAAACAAGCATGCACCATCTGCGTTTGGTGTCGTGGGGGTTGTGAACAATAATTATGACGTTTCAGTTATGGTAATGTCTTCCTGATGTGCATACAATATGTATTAAATATTTATTTGTTTTGTAGCTTTGTGCGACTTCTATTGGGGTTAGAATGTGTTTACATAGGTCGTAGAATGGGTATTGAAGATGTGTAACATCGGTACATCATGCGTACAATGTGAATTTAAAATGCAACATATTTTATCCAGATGTATTTCATCTAAAAATATTTTTTAATGTTGTACACTAGTAAATTAGTGCAATAGATAAATCACATGCATTTACTACAGTATTTGTTTTCTACGCTTCCAATTCGTATTTATATTTTTATTATTAATATTTTGCCTTCGCGATTTCCAGATTTTAACATCTTTTTCCGCTATATACTTTTTATAATGCAGGCGTATGTATTTCTTTTATATTTCACTGAAATTAATCGTAAATAGTTCATTTCAGCTGTTTATTATTATTAATTTAAGTATTTTTACCCCTCAATTTCCCTGATCTTCATAGCGCTCCCCACTATTGAGTTTTAAGAAAGTAGACTTTTCCGGTACTCGTTTATGTTTGTCCTTGTTACATGTACGTAAAATTAATCGTAAATAGTGTATTTCAGGTACTTACAGTATTACAACTATCTTACGTATTTTTATCCCACAATTTCCCTGATCTTCATAGTCCTCCCCACTATCGAATTGGTAGAATGTAGGCATAATTATTCATTGCAACTACTAATTTCTGTTATTATTCAATGTAATTATTCGTAAATAGGTAGTACATTTCTGCAGTTTTTTTGTTAGTTTTCGCATGAGTAGCGATTCTTGATATTTACCCTGTATTGTTTTGCTAGTCATGATAGTGTGGGTGTGAGATTTCTGTGTACTCCTTTCAGGACGAAAGTCTGCTAAAGATCCGGGAAGAGGAGGAGAAGCGGAAAGAAGTGTCGAATAAGTTTCAGAGCACGCTCACAGAGATCACCACCCTTATGCAGCAGAACAACGAGAAGAATTCGAAATTGCGGGAGGACAACCTTGAAATGACTAAAAAGTTCAAGAGTCTGTGTGAGCAGTATGAGATGAGGGAACAGGTATGTTAACCCATAGTAAGAATCCATGCAGATGTGTGTGTAGATAAATGAAGTAGCTGTGATGTTTTATGGTGCTATGTATTAAGACCAACTTCTTAATAATACCGTATTTACGCGCACATAGGCCCCCTATTTTTTCCAAAATTTTGACTTTAAAAATGGGGGTGGGGGGGTGGGGCGTGGCCTATGTGCGCAATGTTGAAAAACATGTATTTATTATTATTATAATTATTATTATTATTATTTTTTTTTTTTCTTTCCAGAAAATTTTAAAAATTGTCAACATTAGGTATGTTTTAATGCTGTACTATTTCTATTTACGTTCTCTGTACGAAAGAAAAAAAAAAAGTCATGAAGTATCACCCAATCCAAAAAAAAATATTGTATGTAGGTACATATGTACAGTCAGTAGATTCTCTATCCATCGTTTCTCATGGGACTGACAAAAAATTTCAATACATGAGGGATTTCAATGGATGTGGTCTCGAAAGGCTGTAAAAAAGAAATGGTCCCAGAATGTGTTCCATGGATGCAGGTATTTCAATCCATGAGATTTCAGTACATAAAATCCACTGTATTTTAAGAAATTTTTTAAAATTCACTGTTCAAGATTGCTAGAATGCTTTGAAATTTGGGAATCTGGTATTCTTTTTTCGAATTCAAATAATACACATTTACTATTAGAAAAATATTCGAAATTTAAAATATTTGCACATCTATATTTATAATACATCGGTCTAAGTAAATATGTATAAATTTAACTTAAAAAATTTTTCGGTTTTTATTTTGTAGTGGACTGGGCAAATTTTTCATGAGAAAAATGGTAAATTTTGACAAATAGTAGTTGGGTGAGCAAAAATTGGTCTGAAATACCAGGAAAATAGCCAAGTATTACTACTACTGTCTCTTCTATTGCATTTTCCTGGAAATAGTTGGGGTTTGAAACTGAGCAGGAATGTATCCAGGAAATTTTTTTTCGGAAGTGCTGTGCTTGAGTTTGATTCTCGATGTAGGAATAATTTTTTTAAAGTTGGTTAATGTGAGCTGAAATAAAGTAGGCCTAATGTAACACCTGAATTTTAGAGGAATACACTACCGTTTTTAAAGTTGTTTGCTGGTTTTTATCTTATTTGTATATATTTTACAGTACCCAAAAATTAATGTCTAGACCACAATGAAATAGGTTTTCTGATTATTATTCTTGACAGAACTGTCTTCGCATGTGTTCTTTTGCCATCAACAATGTATTAGTATAGTATGTGTACTTTGTGCACCATTTTGTGACCTAAGTTACATATTGCAGTACATACTGTATTGTCTCACTGTGTATGTATTGTGTGTGCATGCAGCAAGTGGAGAAGATGACGAGGCAGATGCAGCTGGAGTCGCAGCTGGCAGATGCTAAACTGGCTAAGGCACAGCTGGAGATTGCAGCAGAGAAGGAGGCCTTACTGAGGGAGAAGCAGCAGATCTTGTTGGTAAGTACGCTTGTTTATTTGAAGGAAGCAATGTATGTACATATCAAGCTGCTTCCATGGGCTAAACAAAGCTATATTATGCTGCAGTGGTTTTCAACCTTTTTGGACTTAAAAACAATCGTTTACATGCAAAAGTGTTGCAGGTCTCAACTTTACATATCACTGTTATTGAATAATGAAATTTTTTTCTCATAGGTAGGGCATGGAAAATTTTGGTGTTTTGAACATGCTGAAAGTGGTAGTTTCAAATTAGAAAAGCTGTGGTTTAATAATGGTGTTTTCATTATGCAATTGAAATTTTACAGGCCATTAAAATGTTAACTAAATTTCACAGTTATTCAATGTTTAAGCTTCAAAACACATTTCACTGAGTAATTGTAAATTTTCCTGAGTGAGGTCATGGCGATGGTCAGAAAAACAGTATTATACTTGGAAAAAAACCATTCACTGTCAGCATTTGCACACGGAAGCCAAATAAACTTGAGAGTGCCTTTTGAAAATTCTGACTGGTTGCAGGCTTTCACAAAAAAGCATAAACTAGTGAGTGAAGAAGCAGCAACAGTAGAATGCCGGTGCACTTGCAACACTGTCGTGTCTCGTGATGCGCTGGCTTGACAATGCTGTCACTGCTCATAACATGCTAGCTTGGCAACGCTGTCGTGACTCGTGATGCACTATTGGCAATGCTGTCGCGGCACGTGACTTCTAGTTGGGCAACAGCTGCTGGCAGCTTATCTATCCACTGCGCACTCACACAGTCTCGCCTTCATCTCCTTGCTTTGCATGCGCCGTGCGTCTGCATCCAGCATCAACATTGTTCGTGTATGTCTCGTGTGCTTGTGAGTTCACTAAATTCTGTGACTTCAAAAAAATATCTGAGAAATTTCAGTGATATTCATCATACTTCTGTATGTGCTAGGTGTCCATATTGAAAATTATACTTTCAAGTTTCAAGTGTTACCGCTGCCGGCCATGTTTGCAAAGACGTTTTTATCTCACAAGGCACAATCCCGCCAGCTGTGTTTTTTTATGCTGACGCCCAATAAATATGACATTAAATAGGCACAAGAGTCATGTTTTAAGGAACCTTAACATTTTTAAGTACCAGTGAAATGCAAAGAATGTCACTTTTTGGGATTATATTCACACTGTTATGTAAGTGTTGTGGTTTTCACGAGTGAATTTGCGGTTTTTGGAATTGTCGCGAGTGCACTTACTTTTCGTATTTTTATGTGAAATTTGCGATTGCAAAACATTCCAGGCCCTACTCATAGACATTGACATCTGTATTACAGTACAGTCCCGTTATAACGAGGTGTGATAGTTCCAGGTTTGGTCCTCGCTATAGCAGTGTTCTCGCTATTACCAAATTGAGCCAATTTTGATGCCCAGAATAAAAAAAATCTACCAAAATTTTATTAAAATTGTATTGATACCTATTTAACAGGAAAAAAACTTGCTATATTAATTGATAGTTTATTTTAGCATGTTGGTATGTGCACTTTTCGATGATACCCAGAAAGTATGTTGATTCCGTCGCAACGAGCTGAAAACTTGACAACGCAGTTTGGCAGTGGCGGCGTTGTCACACAATCAATTACTTCCCTTGCCACAGTTTCTCGCTACACGGCTGGGGTTGGCGGATGCTGCATTGCGTGATCACATCAAACCAAATAATAACATTTGATGTATATTTTCGCGCGCGTCTTGTGTACGGCCCTTAACATGTTAGGCCTCTTATTGAGTTTGCTATTGAAACAATGCAGTTTTTTCAAGCCACATTGTATCAACGCAAATGAGACATCATTCACAGCGAAGTTTATGTACAAGTTTGTAAACAGGAACATTCGTAGTTATGATGTGAGGGCTTTATGTGAATGTGCGAATAGAAGAGGACTTAGTTGTAGCCTCAAGCCTGCATACTTGCCAAGGCAACAGCACGTGAGCGCGCCAGTGTTGAAGACAGGCAGACATCCCATTCATGACGTCACAACGTCTGCATTCTGATTACCCTCCCGCCCCCCTCTCGTACTGTCTAGCAGTGTCTTCATCCATCCCTCCCTCTGCCAGCAGCCAACAACTTGTTCAAGGATAAGCACACAGTTACGTTCTTCGTCTGGAACTTAAGTTCGCGAGTCTATGTCGCTGGGCTGGAAATAAAATTTGTGTGGATGCTGTTGAACACTTTGGCATTTTACCTTGGCCTGGCAGTAATAAAGTGTACGTTCCCACATATGCACAATGTACTACTAGCACGAAAATAAAGTAACTACAAACTACCACAGTGTGTACTGTACTCTATTACTGCATTATCATTTTACAAACAGGTTATTTTCATTCGGCGGAACTAGTACAGTAAGGGCTAGACAGTAATTTATTTCTGGACTGTCCTTCAGCCGAGCTTGTCAGGAAGAAATGTACATGCAACTGAATACCTAATTGTTATAAAAGTTGTAAGTGATGTAGTTAACACTCTTTGAGGATATTGTTTAATTTGTTCTGAGACATATTAAAACATGCACATATTCGTTACCTGACCATCTTTTTACCTTTGTTTACACATTTAGAAAAGAGTATACATCGTCTTTAACTGTAATAAAACTCCGGAACCCGGTGTCAAAAATTTATCTTTCTTTTTTTTTTTCGTCCACAATAAGATTTTTTGCTGTTCCCAAGCCTAGAACATGTCCACATTGTTTTCTGGTAATTACTGCCAACAGTGATTAATTATCTCGGAAATGGCATCACACCTTTACAAAGCAAGGAAGATAGCTCGCCTCCTGTCCCTGTTTAAACATTCTTATTGAATGCAGAGTGGTTGCACGGGCTGCAGAAGCGTCTGCCGAGCTGGCAAATGATCTAGTACTGTATTTGATAGTGAGGTCCAGTATTCCTTTCGCTGCTCATCTCGAAAAATATCACATTGATAATCAGTGTTCGAAGTGCTACATAGGTCGTTAATAATCATCGTAATGTGAAGTAGTAATCCAGAGTCGTAATAAAAAACTCATAATAAAAAGTGGTAAGTAAAATTCATAATTGTAAACCGTTATAAACGAGTCAAAGCTAAAATTACAAGTTTAAGTTGAAAGTATAATGACCAGGAATGATTACAGAAATACGGAATGGTGTCACATTTAAAAGGGTGCTATTTTATTTTTAGAAAATCACTGTTGCTTGGGATGGGTAGAGAGTTGAGTTTTCAAGCCGTAAGAACGTGTAAGAGGCATCCCAGCGGCTGAAGGATTAACGGAGCAGTGAAAGAGGGCGAGGGGGGAAAGCTGTGGGTAGTGAAGCTACCGCAGATAACAAAAGCACGCTTCACACGGTAACGATACTCGCCACAAGCCTGCTTCACACGATGTAGCCAAAGTTATTTCATCTGATAAAATTACTTTGTTCCATGGGAAATGTATGCTTTTTATTGTTGGTTCCTCGAAAAGACCTCATTATAACAGAGTTCTTGCTGTTACGGGATTCTACTGTACCTATTTTAAACTAATATTTAAAAAAATGAAATAAATGTTTATTTTTATAACAGGTGCACAAAAAATGTGTTGCACTCTGCTGGTAAGGAGAGAGTTTAAATCTTCCTTCAGGGATGCTGAGTATCTGGGCTAGCGAGCATGAGAGGTTTTCCTGAAGGGGAGAAGAGATTGCTAAGTGTCCTGAGGAGAATGGTTTCCTGGGGCAGGTAACATAACACAGTCTCAAACAGCAGGGTGTGCAAATTCTTACTTTGTATGTGGGGGGGAGGCATGTTAACTACTCGCTTTAAAATAACTCCCGGAAGAGATGGTATTTGCACTCCGAGAGGCACTTAGGCTGTGGTCTGCTTCCCTCTTTAGTTGCTGTACCCCGGTATGGGGTAAAGGTGCGGCGTTTCAAAGATCTGTGCATTCGTCATACCTCCCTGAGTATACTACTGAAGTTGTCCTTTTTCCTCCTCGGTAGCTCATTCGCAATCCCTCTGTATCATCGGCCAAAGTTCGGGGAGCGATGGAATTATTCCCACAGGTATGCTAGCTACACTAGAGTCTACTGCCTGTCTGCATTTTACAGCGGCTTCTGCGTTACGTCCCTCAATTAATTTCCATTCCTCCTGGGAAATGTTGATCACTAAATACTTGGTATATGACATGTGTTATTTTTAATTAATTAGAAATGAAACGAGGAAAATTCGCTTGAACTGTTTTATGTTGTGTCTCAAGAAATACAATTCACAAATCACTATTATTTATACTTTCGCTTTATAGATTTACACTACTGATGGTGGTCACGGGTTTATACAACAATGCTCACACTCTTTACTACTTGACCGCATGGTCGTTTACTACGGAGCCCTGGAACTTCTCACAAATTAGCTTCTGTTTCCAGTGGAAGTAGATACACGCCACGTGGCAGCTACATTACTCGCGATAGGGTGCGTTCCCTTACTGCCAGTGCGGCTAGAGCTCGTCTCAACAGTTCCTCGAACATGTTTCGGCACAGGAGAAGGTGGGATCAGGCTATGACTTCCTTCTTAGGCAGCAACCCACAGTAAGTAGGTAGGTAGGTGAATAGACAGAAGGCCGGATTTCGGCTACCTTCTCAGGCAGCAACCCAAGGTGTATAGGGGAACGGCAGGTTTCGGCTTCCTTTTCAGGCAGCAACCCATGGTATGTAGGTGAATAGACAGGAGGGCGGGTTTCGGCTTCCCTCTCTGGCAAAAACCCAAAGGTTATAGGGGACGTCGGGTTTCGGCTTCCTTCTCAGGCAATAACCCTTTCGAGGATGGGGAAGGTGCCTAGGCTTTGCTTGGGGTGGAGTCCCGAGCCCTAGACTGGTGATCTGGCTAGGCGAGCACTCGCCTTATGTACCCCTGAAGGGGGCTTAAAGTTCCGTTAGTAAGTGGTGAGAATGGCCACCGCTGGAGAGGAGGCCGTCTGCTGGCTTGCAGGCGGGCCACTCCAACACCCACAAATCTCCTACTACTCTGCCAAAAATAAGTTCATGCACTTAAACTTTCCCGCGGGGCCGTAAAAATGTCCATGCTGCCATAAGAATACATTTACAGCGTTAAATAAATACACAAAATTAATATTATTATGTTTACAATAATTAATATACATCTTTCCGAAGTTCATAATTCTCCGCCGGGCGTGGTTAGCTTAGCATTTATGGTTTGTTTACATTCATCATTGGTGGGCGTAAATATACAAATACAAAAATGGTAAAATATAAATATCTCCAACCTTTAGTTCACATATTTACGGCTACACAGCTTACAACAAAGGATTTAAGTGACCCCTTGGGCACAAACAAGGTAGGCCTAACACTCAAAACATTTGTAAAATACGTGGCCGAGCACAAAATATATATCAAGCACCTTAAGGGGTGCATCACAATGTTTTTTTTTTGTATACCTACTTAGTGAAGATAGGTTTTAGAAATAGAAGTACCTTATTTTGCAGGTTGCAAGAAATGTATGTTGGCCACAGGCATTCTGCTAGTCTAAGACCACTGCTCTAGTATGATTACTAGTAAGAGTAATATGTTGCACCATAATGCACAAGTGCTAAATTATCACATAGTTTTATAAGTGTTTATTTTTTAAAGATGACCTATATATTTTTTTTTTAAGAAAAGTAGGGCATAAAGTCAAATACGTATCATATTTACCCATGTACCCTCCCCACATTTTTTCCCAAAAACTAACTTGAAAGGTTGGGGTTCGTGTCATACAGGGAAATCAATGTTTTTGGATAAATAAGGCTTGGAAAAGTTGGATTAATCATACATTACAGACTGCCGGAAGGATTTACAGTAATGTCTCAGCTAAACGACTCTCAAGGAACTGAAAAAAATCATCTTGTAATTGAACGAGATTTTAAACTGAATCATTAAATTATGTTTGGAATTTTAGATGGGACCAAAAAATACAGTTGTTGAAGTGACAGAATCGCTAAACTGGAAGACTTTTAATTGAGAGATCACTGTATCTTAGTAGAAATATAAGTACGTATCAGACCATTTAATATCAGACTGTAGCGTGTAAGAAGTAAATATTCAACACCAACATTACCATCAGCCAAGGCAATGGCCGTGCATATAGAATGTTGCGGCTGGCTGCCGGCCTGCTGGGGTGTGCTGAGCTTGTGACTCGCCGGAGGCCAGACCGTGCTGAGCTGCGCCAAGAAAGCGTGTACCTAGATCCTTTGTCTCACTTGCCCAGCCTATGAGCGAGCATCTAGGCACTCACTGCGCAGCATGCGACGGTATGGAGAACCAAAGCAGAGAGTGTGTTTCATTGCTCCGTAGGAACGCGCCACAGTACAGCGTGTTTTTAAGTACAGACAACTGCAGACAGCGTGCAGTAAATGCTGCCGCTGCACAGCATTCACGTGCCGTGCAGCATAACAGCAATGAGCCTTTCTCAACATTGAAATTGTATATTGTGTAGCACTTATTTTTAGGGCATCATTTCATTCTAAAGACGTCACCTACATATTTAAATAAATTAATATTTAATGTAATTATGCATTTACATTTTTTAAAATCAAAATGCAATTAAATTGGAACTGTATTGGGCTCATGGATTTCTTTAGTGTATGTTGACAATTAGGGGTGCAGGTCTTACATGGGGCGGGTGGTACATGAGTAAATACAGTAAATGCTTCTTATGTGTCTGTTTTTAAAATATGGTTTTTATTTCAGACACAGCATTCAGAAAAAAACAGTTCTTAGCCATTTATAGAATGTTTTTAATAGGTGTGTCATTGTGTCAAGTGTGTTTTCTTTTCGTGGCTAGAGATACTGGATTGGGAGCAAGTTTAGCAGTTTTGTGTGGAAAAGAACATGCACTACACACAACACCATTCATGCAACAGGCAAGAATTTATCATTATCTTGGAGTTAATGTGTTCTCGGTTGCAGACAAGTGGCTGTGCAGTTATAAGGGTGAGTGGTTGGTGGGAGGTGACGTGTGTGTATGGTTGGTAGGAGCTGCAAGAGTACCAAACCAAGTGCCAAGAGTTGCAAGCGACGGAGGTCAGCCTACGCAGCCAGATCACCCTCTACACTGACAAGTACGATGAGTTCCAGAATGCCCTCACCCGCAGTAACGAAGTATTTGGTGGCTTCAAGGGTGAGATGGACAAGGTAATGTAGTTGCACTTAGTTTTTTAAACTACTTTTTTTAACAACTTTTCTTTCTGGTGTAGACTGTTCACTGTAAATTTAGTACATTTAAAGACTGTCTATTCAAGAATTCTGTAATAATGAAAAATATGTTTTATTGTGACTTCAGACGTTAACTTTTGTTAACTGTGACATGAATTGTGTTTGTACTTAACTGCTATATCTCAGTTTACAAGTAGTGGAACGATATAAATTTACAGTGAGGGGAAAAAACCTGCTCATATAAATAGTATGTGTGAATTACAGTAATATGTATGTATGACATCTTAAGAGTGTATGGTAGAATGCTAAAAACACTATTTTAAAAGTACACACTTTTGAAAGTCAATATGGAAAAAACTACAAATCAACCTTTCTAGATACATAATGATATTAGCCAACTTCATCAGCAAACATGTGCCCGGAATACTGCATATTTTAAGCATACTCATTTGCACCGCAATTGAATGTACAACATTTCGGCTGCAACAATTGTTTTTCAGTAATATGTTACCCTACAAAAATTTTGCTCCAAAGGTTGGTAGCCACCTTATGTCTAAGGTTGCTGTTTTTGGATATTTACAAATTGGCTTTAAAAAACATAAAATTTAAAAATGATGCTTTTAGCACTGAGCTATGTTCCATACCATCTTAATATACAGTGGAACCCCCCCCCCCCTTTTTTTTTGCACTTCTCAAGGGACCTGGAAAAATTATTTTAAAATGCAGGAAAGTGTAAAAAGAGTGAAATTTCTAATGTAAAAGCAGCAATTGGGACCGCAAAAAGTAGGTGTAAATTGAGGGAAAGTGTAAAAACTGGGGGTTTAAGAAAGGGGTTCTACTGTAGAAAAGCAAATAGACACCAAAGAAGAAGTTGTACTATTAACTCTTTTGCTGCGGAGTAAAAAATTGTTAATTGTTCCAAGATAGTGTAAAAAATAATAATTTTTTTGCAAATACAGTAGTTTATTTTTGGTTATTTTTTAGTGAGGAAACAATGTATCTATGGTTTACAGTCATATAATTCGATGTTCGACTAAAGTTGCATGTCGCAGTTTAGAAATATTTTGTATATTCGACTATAGTCAAATGTCGCAGCAAAGGAGTTAAGGTGGTTACCTCCCTGGAGTTTTCCCTGTACCTATAGACTGGAAGTTACGGGACAATAATAGGTATACCAACACTTTTATCAGGTACACTGTTACAGTTAACTCGCATGACACTGAACTGGCATGCAGGCTTTCCTTCATACTGTTTTTTTAATGAGACTTCAAGTAGTGACCATATAATATTATTTTGTGGAACCCTTTAGCCTAGCTCTTAATATGCACCTAGTTTCATTTTTATGTAGTTAAAATGTTTTACAAACAGCAGTTTTCGTTAGATAATGTTGGAGGACTTTCAAGTAGTGCTTGTAGAAAGTGTACCGTTTGAAAGTGCTGCACTATTTTGTCATCATCTGGATTGTTGTTTTCTTTTAGCAGGCAAACATATTGGGGCGTATTTAATCTCATAAAAACACACTTCGGTCACACAATGTGCAGCACAGTTCAAACAAGAATAGGTAACTGGCAGACTTAACAAGAAGTTTCCCAAACTGTGATTTTCAAGAGACGGTGACTTAAAAAATGTGTATGCTGTGCAGATGTCAAAAAAAGTGGGGAAGCTGCAGAAGGAAGCACTGATGTGGAAAGGCCGCTGGGAGAAGAGTCATCAGACACTGTTGGAAATGGCTGAGGACAAGCAAAAGCAGGATGCGGAGCTCGCCCAGACGACTCGCAAGCTGGTCCAGATGCAGAAGCTGTGCCGAACCCTGCAGGCTGAGCGCACTGCCTTGCATTCCCAGCTCAGGGCTGTAGGTATGTTGTCTCTCAGAAATTTATAAGTATTTCTGAGCAAGAACAAACAGTGGTAAAACATTTGTTTCACATTTGGGTTGATTCCCTGCTTCGGTCATCCTGATTTATATTTTGTAGAGTTTTCCAAAATTGCTTCACGTAAATGCTGGGATGGTTCCTTATTGCAGACCCTGGCCAACTCCCTCCTCCTTTCTCAATGTACCTTGGGGTCGCTGTTGGCTCACTGGCTAAAGCACTCACCTCCTGCCCAGGTGGTGTAGGTTCGATTCCCAGCAGGGTCAGTACCGAATGATGCCGCATGTTGCAAGGTTTTCTTGTTGTCTCCCTTTTTTCCCTCCTTTTCATTCCAGTGCTGCTCAGTATTCACATCATGTCATACCTCACCAGCGCTAAAGACCTAGTCGTTATTTGCTGACCAAAATGTCTTCACTTCACGTCCAATGTACCTCTATGAAGGCTTTATGTTATTCATGAACATGTTGAATAACCAATAATTAGAGACAAGTGTGTTCATTGAAAATATTTTCATTATTTCATCAATTTTTATGAGATGATTTTGATTACTTTTTTGCAATTTTTCCTGACATTTTTTGTTATGGATTTCGTTAACTTTTTTACATGTGACAAATATTTTATCAGTAATGAACAAGTCTAAAATATACACTAGAATCCCAATTTTATGAATACTGTACTCAGAATTTGTTTCATCACATTTTTAAAATTAATAAGGGGCCTATTTTGCCCCAACCCATTATAAAATTAAAAAAAAAAAAATGCTTTTTTCCTGCCATGTGCCTCTATTTGGGCTCTGAGTTTTGTAGTGATTTGTGGGAAAATAAGAATTGTATGAGTCCAAATATAAATTTACATCAATAGCCAGACGTCTTCCGATCAAAAGCATACCTCGGAACTGTAAATATGACTGTCACTTGCCTCCAAAACGTATGTGAGCACAGAATGCTTTGTCGCGAGGGCCCAGTCTGACTTCCGTAGCACTTAACGAAAAACAAGGCGAGTGATGGTTGAAATATAAATTTATATCAATAGACAGATGTCTTCCTATTAAAAGTACACCTCTAAATGGTAGATAAGACTGACACTTGTCCTAAAAAATCAGAAAATCGAATTCAAAGTTCTTTCTCGCGAATGCAAAGTTTGTTATTAATTTTTATGTAAAGAATACTAGACAATATATTAATAGACAGAAGTTTTAAGAACAAAAATATAGGTACATTAAATTGTTGGCTACTACAGTAGAACCCTGTTATAAGGTTTCCACTTATAACATTTTCCTGACTATAATGCTACCTTTATTTGGTCCCTAAAACTGCTTTATAAAAGGATATTATTCTCTTATAATGTTTTCCCATTTAAATTGTAAAAATTTTTTGAGTTCCCCCCAGAAACGTTATAACAGGGTTCTACTGCAGTGATTAGAGTGACTGCGACCAGCGTGTCGAGAACCACTTTGCCTCTTTTTGCAGTGCAGAGTATTAACTGGTGCGTTGTGCATAGTTTTATGATTTTTCCTGTAGTCCTAAGACTTGAAGCTATGAGTAATTCAGTCATTATTTTATAGTGACAGCACCTTGAAAAGTCAGTTTTTAGCACTTTTGAGTGGCTCCAAATTTGCGTTCCTGATAGGCATACTGGTTTTTAAAAAATACAGGCATTTTAAAATATTTTTTTTTAATAAGCATTTTTATTTATATCGTTTGAAATCTTGTAATGGCGACAAGCTGTAACAGTTCATGTGCAATTAAAAAAAAGACTCAATAGCTGTACCGAAAGGTATTAAATCATTGCATTATATGTTCACGTAAATAATAAGAGTCGCTCTGTTGTGGTCTGTGTGATCTTTGTGCTGCAACCAGGATGAATCACACACTGACGTGCGCACAGCGAGCGAAGAGGGAGACAAGCCAAAGCCAGCGGGCCGCTCTCCCCTCTCCCATTCTACACAACCGGACCAATCGCTGCCGCGCACGTCACTGCACTCCTTCTTTATTTTAAGTCAGTAATTGCTCTGTGTTAACTTTAAGGAAAATAAAACGGGGCTGTCAGAATTAATTACCTTTGGAGTAAGAACATCGGTGAACGACATACGTAATTACCTGGCACTGCGTGGTGTCGTTTGGTCGAGGGTTTACTGTACATTATAATTTGGGAGCAAAATTTAATATGCACCGTACTTGGTAGCTGCAAGAATGCGAGAGAATGCACTGTGCACTGAATGCATTTTATTAAGTCACGAGGTTAGTCTGGGTACAATGAAATTTCAAATTGAGTCAAGTTGAGGTGTGAAATTTGTTTACATCTAAATTAGGAACAAACAGAATTAATAGTATTGCTTCAATATGTTCAAAGGATGAGTTTGATCAATGCTGGCTAGCATTTGCAGACTCATTCAGTGTTCTCTCCAGCAAAAATTTAGATCTGGGTGGTTTATGAGACCAGCTGGGTGGATCGTAGAATAAGCGTGATGGTGTTGATGAGAATGTCAGTTTCTTAGCCGGGTGCAGGGATGTAGCCACGTGGGGCGGTATGGGTAGGTAAAACCCTCACTCGGAAATTGCCGACCCACACTAATTTTATCTAAAGGCCATAAATTCCAGCATACATGGTGAGTAATGTTATCTCCTTGTTGCACTAATAAGTTTTTGCCGCCTGGCCGGAGTCAGATGAGTAAAGGTGGAAGGGGGAAGTTTGAAGATAAGCCTTTGTGCTGGGCTATGTTCAGTACTGTCAGTGCTGATGCCCTTTTAACAATGGCGTGCCCAGATATTGTGTGTATGGCAAGAGTGCAGTTAATGCAAAAACGGCGCCGTGAACGAGTCCAAACTAAGTCACTTATGCTGTTCTTACCTGTTACCCAGCTGTGTTTATTTTCCACAGCTGGCCTGGCTGATATGTAGTGCTGATAAAGCTTCTCCCACTTTTTTGTCTTGCTTTCACTTCACTTGCAGTCACACGCACACATACACACACAACCTGCCACGGGTAGATGCGGGGAATGAAAAATCCTGTAGTGCAAACGGTAATAGAGATTAGTGTAAGTATAAGCGTGAAAGTGAGCTGATAATGGCTAGGGGAAGGGTAGGGATGCCTGCAAGATATTTTTCTGCAAAGGGGGTGGGGGAGGATATTGATTGACATTTCCCGGGAAACGCTGATGTTTGGGAAGGTATGTAGAGGAGGGGAGTGAGCTGCCGGCCGAGAGACAAGCATGTAACTCTAGCTGTCACATAAACTGTGTAACGGTCAAACCAGCATTGTTGGGC
>PNEQ01003655.1:13074-48316 GCA_003012365.1 Medauroidea extradentata | reverse complement strand
ACGTGGCAGAGATTTGTAATTGGTGCACTGAATTCAAAGGCGTTGATTCTGACAGCTAGGATCCACCATGTTCTTGACAAACTCCACGTGGCTGCAATTACTCATTTGTATGTGCACTAATGGAAGTTTCTTTTTTTTATTTATATATATATATATATATATATATATATATATATATATATATATATATATATATATAATGAGGTATAGCAACAGCAATCGGGAGCTCTTTTACTGGCAGTGTTTCGCCTGATAACTTTAATTTTTGTATCTTCTTTATTCATGCCTAGACACCAGTTACAATAACAAGGCTTGGTGTAGTGTGTATCGTTCGACTGCCATGCAAGGATTTTTTTCTGTACGCCACGGCATTTATAAATAAAATTTGATAATAAAACTCTCACAGTCATCAATCTTAAACAGCTCACGTCCTCTTTCATTTGCACTACGAACCCATGACCTGCTGAAATGAGATGCTCTGCTGCTGTTTCTGGAGACACGCGGGAGAGAGAAGGGACGGTACCACTATATAATTCTTTTGGACTTCTCATTTTATAGGAAAATTATTTTTCCCTCCAGATGAAAATGTAGGGGTTGTATTATATTAAAGTCATCTTACCTATTTTCTACCATATGTACATCACTTCCATGCTTATGACTTTTATTCTCCTAATGTTTTTGTCAGCAAAACCACGGTCCAGTTGTGTCGCAGCTGTTGTTTTGTAAATCGTAATTGCCGATGACGCCAAATCATAGGCATGCTTTTAAAGTTATGTAACACCATGCAATGAAATAAATGCATACAACATAATTTCACAAAATATTTTAGTGTATATCCACAATGAAATATACATAACAAATATTATTTACATGTTTCACAATACAATATAACGAGGCTTATTCTCCACATAGGATACACGTTCTACACTGAATGGATTAAAATATATGTTATGATACAAAATATATAAATCTGAATATCACAGACAGCTTTGTCAACATGCTGCACAGACATGAAGCCTGGCTGCCGCAAGTCTCCGCCCTCTGTAGCCTTGACTAGCCATCAACGTCACATTACAAACGTTTCATTTTTTCCTTCCATACTTCACACGTGTGGGCATATCACCACATAGCAACTGTCATAAAACTGTTCAAGCCCTACACATTCTCGTGCAGTTATTTCAAATACAGTATAGCAGTCATACACACCAATATCTTCATGTAGGTACAAAGACAACACACAACACTGAGAAGTAATACTTGGTTTAGAATGAAAACCTCTTGTAGCCTTCAGTTTTTACAAAAACCTCAGCAAAAATTTAAACCTTATCTGATGACAGGATTAAAATTATTGTAACAAAGTGGAAGATTTGAATAATATTAAAATGTTATCTTTATTTTTAATCTTCTGATGATAAACTTCCATTCTAAACCAATAAAGTGTGGTTAAAATTCCTGTACAGAATACAAAAGACTTTGCATGAATACTGCATGCCATGAAGTGATATACAATTTACAATATTGTTCAGTCAAACATGTAAGACAGACGTATGGTTTTCTCAGACTATATAAATTGTTGTCCCAAGTTGTACACTTCCATTTGTGGCATTGGTGACATTACATCCCAATTCCAATAATAAGTTGTCAAAATTGGTTTGAAAATACTGTAGTCTACAATCTTCCAGCTTATAGGTTATACTGCAGTTATACAAACTACACCAGCAGTAGTGCAACAATTATGCCCTGAAATTAAAAATTGGTACAATAATAATGATAAGTCTGAACATGTGTCAAAACAGATCACGATCAAGTACGTAAATGTATTCTGTATCTCAAGTTAAACAGGTAAAATTTTATAACTTAGGTATATACTACTATACACAAATATATTCCTTTTACTCTATGCGATAGGAATGTACGGAGACCTTTGTGTACTGGTATCAACTGATATTCACACATCAGCCAGTTGGCTATACTGATTTTTTTTATAGAAAGATACACAAGAAAAATATACCTACACACATGCTGACATGGGTTATTTCTTATAGATTATCACTACAATAAAAAAAACTGGTACACAATTATTTTATGTACTAACAAAAGTTTGGTATCTTAAACAAATCCACACAGCCACTCTCATTCATGACCTCAAATCTTTGACTAAACATTACAGTTACATTACAAGATAAATTTATAAATCGCTGGTAAAGTGTGTTGCACACAACCTTATTATATGGTGTCATGGTGCTCGTCTGCAGTTTTATACTGAGATACATATTGTTATGATTTTCATTTGTTATGACTATATATTGTGTTTTGTAAAGCTGTCAACATACAGTTGTTCAATACACTAGTTATCATTGCGACAAAATACTACTTGCCTCACGACCCACTGCTTGTCCAGGTAGCAATTTTCTTTGGCTCAGGAGATCAAAAAGATGGAGTAGCATCTTCACTAACGTCATATATGTAGATAATTTATTATTTACAATTGCTGTACGTATTTATACAACAGCTGCTGAGTGAGGTGGCGCAGTGGTAATACGTTGGCACCTCATTCGGGAAGACGAGGGTTCAAACCCCAGGGATTGTATATCATGATTTTGGTTGTCTTTGGTTTCCTGAAATGGCTCCAGGTGAATTCTGGGATGGTTCCTTTTAACAACAGCCAGGCTGACTCCTCTCCCAGCTCCTGTCATTGTACCAATTTGTGTATTACTGTATCCAGTGACCTTGCTGTCAACAAGGCAAAGCCCACTCACCTAACTTTAACACCTACAACCTTTTTATGAGTTTCCTTTTTTTAACTAGCATCATCCCTGAGCCCTTCCCTTGTCTTCTTCCTTCTCCCCCTATCTTTCTTTCACCACCATCAGCCATTACATCCAGTTATGAGACATATGCATACTTGACTATGAACACACAAATGTTTTAAAAAAATATGCAGACCCATTATGGTTTGCAAATAAAATATTAATGTGGACAGTAAAAAATGTACTTAGGAAAACAAACAAAATTATGATTAATAACATCTTCCAGTCCCCGAGGAATTTTATTTTCTTAGAAGATAATGTAGTAGAACTCAGTGTGAACTTGGTAAATTCAGCATGAAGCCTGCGCCAGGGTGACATTTTAACTGAACTGGGCATTTAAGGATCAGCATTGTAAGAAGTGAATTGAGACTAGATAAAATAGGTAAAACCAGTACACATGGCTGTAATAGTAACCGGGGTTGGAATGCACACACCTCTCATGACATAACATACACCTACACTTTAAGGAACGTGGGACAGTTAGTAACAAGAGTCAGCCACACACCATCGCGTCACATCTCGTCAAGCACTCTCACAGCCTGCAAGTGTGCTCGGAACACGGCCTGGATGCGGGCGTGTTCGGAACTGCTCTTCTGCAGCCGGTCCACGGAGCCTAAGACCAAGTGCAGCTCCTTGGCATGCTGTAATCTCAACAGGAGAGAGCGTGTCCGGGGTCGTGCCGTGCGGACCAACTGACTTCTCAGCTTAGCGGAGCGCAGTTGTGCCAGGGTGCCTGCCACTAGTTGCAGGCTGTCACGCCTAGCTCGAGCAAGGCAGGCACGCGCTGACCGCGCATCCAGTTGGTCGTCCCAGGCTACACACAGTTCCACCATTCCTTGGAGGCGCTCCTCGCCTGACCCAAGGTTAGCCAGCACAAAGTTCACGAGGTTCGGCACTGTCACTGGCAGCTTTCGTGGAAACACTCTGCTTTCAGACTTTCTGCAAAAAAAAATGTGACTTCTGAGAAATTAGCACAATAACAATTGATGCCTTGCATTCGTGCCATACTGCATTCGACCACAATTTGTCCCACCCCTTTACCTTACATTAAAGTAGGATGTTGACTTTTTATGCTACTTGATGCAAGGCTCCTGCTATTAGTATGTACTTACTGTTTGTCAATATTTTCCTATATTTGTATCTTCATTATTGTTATTCACAATGTTTGTGTACCTCTCAAGGCCACGTGCCCAAACCACCAGATATCACTCACTTTTGTGAACAATCTATTGTGAGACAACACCACGTAACTAACCGTGATATTTCATGTTTTAATTATTATTTTCATTCCTTTTTATGTAAAATGTCAGTCGGAGAATTTTTGTTGATGCGAGTAGTTTTGCGCACCCACGCGGCAATATTTTCTTGCAGGGTAGTTGGCCTATCTGCTCCTGCAGTCCGCCTTCGAGAGGGTACCGTTATCTCCTCCCCCCTTTGGGAGGCCAACCCACCCTGCTCGACCCCTTAGAGGCCAAGTATGCAAGGAGGATCTTCAGCCCCAGCTAGTCAGTTGGCCTAGCCTCCGGGACACCTTGACACTCACCTGAGTGGGTGACATCCGACAGGCCCCACTTGTGTGAAACCTTATTTTGTGTCGCCAGTGATGACAATCCCTACCTCAACCCAAATTTGGTACCTACCTCTTCTCAAGTATCAAGGTATGCCTAGTGGCGCGGCCAGTAACCTTAACCTGCCCACGCGCTATTTTAGATTTACCTAGTATTCGACAATCTCGTGCATCTCGTAAGTTACGCTGAGATAGACTCTCTACAACCAGAAGTATGGCCATCTTGGTCCGGTAAATTCAGTTTCCGATTTGTGCCCCAAGAAACGTAACCAAGTATTTTGTGACTCAAGTGTAGTAAAGTTGAATTGTGATTAAACTTGTAAGATATTTGTGTTTCACCATTTGTAATGAGCGAAAGTGCTTCTGTAAATATATGTTCACAGATATATCAGCGTTAATTTGAATCCAATGTTATTTCATTCTGTCAATGTCTGAAGTGTTGGAGATTCACCTCTACCAAGTCGACGACATTTGTAGTGTTGAAGAGCGTAAACTTAGAGCTGCTAGGCTTAGGAAGGAACACTGCAGTTCAGTTCATCCAGACTTAAGTCAGGTTATTCTTCCCGCTGTACCGTTATCAGACGAGGCACATACGCTTCCCGACAACAGAACAAATGGGACTCCGTGCGACGGTAAGATTTTCAGGGAGTATCGTCGATTGAAAAAACACTTGACTAGCCCTCTGAAGTCGCCAGTAAAGCCGGACCGGTACAAAGACTACTCAACGAGTGGCATCCACCCAAGTGTATCTCTGCTAGCAAGTGCCAATTGCTAGACACTCTATTTTAAGGTGACTGTTCATGACCTCTAAAATTTATGAGGATCTCTTCCCTCCTCCCAATAGTATTCTCGCCCGACTCAGTCTGATCGACACTCATCAGATAGGTGAGTCTGCTACTATAGGCTGTATTGTAGCTCACCCACGACAAGTCTCATGCAAACCTTAGCTACTGACAAGCCCGACCTTTGCTATAAATTTTAACCAGAGGCGACATAATTATTGTAAATGAGGGAGGTTCTTATATATGCAGCTCAAGGTACTGGCAACACAATTTTAGTTTTCAGGGGGGCCAAAATATGTCACATAGAATATTATGATATCATTTCCAGGAACCATACCTGATAAATAATTACTACTAGCATTTAATACCAAAACACAAACGTGTGAATACAGTACATGCAGCAGTGGTAAGTGTGTAGAGTGCTGACCTGCGAGCTGGGAAGAATAGTATGGTGGGGTAGTAGTCCATAGTGTACTCCCAGGGCAGATCGTTGTTCTCACCATCGACGCGGGTGAAGAGAAGTGTGTCGACGGTCCTGAAGTAGCGGGCGACAGTGAGGTAGATGTGGGAAACACCGTGACAGAAGGCACAGTACGGGGTATGGTACATCACCACTACAGACTGCAGAAACAAAACACACACGACATTGCATCAACCACTCAGCACCTCTGTATACTACTGTATGTACATGTGTAGAGAATTGTACTTTTACACTGCGCAGTTAACTCTCAATATAACAACATTGCATGGTGCCCAATAATCGTGTCGTTAGATTCTAGGTAGTTAATTCTGATCCGCCCTCCTAAAAAAAAAATCAAAATTTTTATACAGAATGTTTTTTTCTATTAAAGTTAACGTAGAACAGTTACTGACTTAAAACAACCATAGTAATTTATATTCATACATATTACTAAAAATTTATAAATCTTAAGAATGAAATGATGCCCTAGAGGTCGTATAATCACACAACTACTTTTTGTGCTTGGCGAATAGAACACGGCACATCGGCACACGCACCTAGATCCTCCGTATTTCGTCCCTCCATACATGACCTGGCAGCTGCATGAGTATCTAGGTACACAGTGCAGTGGCGGTGTTGCACTGGCGTTTTCAATAAGAGTACTTTACCTAGGCTGCTGCCCCTGGTGTAGTAAAGTCTCTTCTGCGGTCACTCTGGGTGACCATCCATTGTTGCAGACTAGTTTGTGTTGACACCTCCTCGCGGGGTGGTGCCCGCGGTTCAACAATGCGATGGATCCTTGTATCTACCTCAACTAAAACTAACGGCCACCTACTGAGGGTCTCATCCGTAAAAGGGGTAGAGGTGGGATGGTGGTACCGCTGGTGGGACTCTTCCCATTGGCTAAAGTCGGAGAAGATCCATCTCCCCCAGGCCTCCGCCAGCTCTCGCTACTCCTTCCCCTGCTGGGCCGCCGCTTCCCGCACCTGTTGTCTTGCAGTGGGAAGAGGGGCCTTCCCAGTCACCTGGTGGGGCTTGTCTACCTTCTCGGAGTCAGAGTTCGGGACAAATTTGGTGATCGGGCTCCTGCTATGTGCAACATTCCATGTCTCCCGTTGCAGGTGCCTCACCCGCCGGACAGCTCGGGGCAACTTGGTCCGGTGCCTATCGCAGGAGTGTTGGTGAGGCATGGAGGTTACACATGGGGGTGGATGAGAGGGCAACAACTAACCCCACACCTGCACTAGATGTGTGTCCCACCCCTTTTGGGGATCGCTGGGGCGACAGAGATGTCCAACCACCCTGCCCGCGCCATACAAGGCAAACGCGGGACCTGAGCCGACCGCCGCACACCTGGCTAGACGTGCTTCCACACCCACCGTAGCCTGACAGCGTCCAACCAGGTCCTCCCCGAACTGGGCTAGACTACCACCTATGTTTCCCGCTAATTGGGTGCCTCTCCCTCGCACAGGAAGCCCAGGGACCACACCACCCAGGTAAGCGGGTCACTATGCCACATTAGGCGAGCGCAGATCTCCCCACCACACTGGGCAAGTATGGGACCCCGCCCGACTACAGTGCGCCCAGCAAGACGTGCTTCCATGCCCACCGTAGCCCAACAGCGCCGACACTAAGTACCCCGAGCTTCGCCCACCAGGGCTTGCCATTCGTCCCCTCCCCACTAGGCACTAGTTGACTAGTTCCCCCATGAAATGATGGCGATAGAAGGGAGGCTAGATGAAGTGTAGATTGTTGGTCTCGCTACTACGGGAATGACACACACCAATCCAGATTACCTCATTTATTCCGACAGTCACGAGTGCCCCCCTCGATCGACCGCCGGAACTGACGCCTAGCCTTGACCCAGGACGGGTCCCTAGCCCCGAAACTCGCGAGAGAGCTCTCCTTGCTGACAGACAAAGTCCCCTTAAATCCTCAAGATGTTACTCATAGTCACTGGGCTCCCAGCCCTCCAACAATACAAAAATGTTCCCGAACTGCCTGGATAACTACTAGCTAGCTGTCCTGCTAGTCCCGGGAGATGTTACCTCGACCTGGTAGTAGCGAACATAGCCCTGTTCCGCGGCTGTGCGACCGCTTATATACAGGCTCGGGAGGGCAAAGTAGGGGATGATGGGGTGAGAACCAGCCACGCCTGCCTGCGCGCGTATCGGCGCACGCAGCCTTCTCCCTCCGCACCCCTCTCCAAGGCTCGCCGGCCCAGCGGCAGAGGGGTGGAAGGACAGCCTTCTCGGTGCACGTGTCCTCGGCCGGCCGCCTGCCTCCACCCCCTCATGCTCCAACGCGCTGCCACACACGTGTTTTAAATACAACAATGCTGGCGCGCAGACGTAAACCACTCGGGTGCCGGGGCGGGGAGGGAGTTGCCTGAACAAACTCCCTCGTTGAGACCTACCGGGCCACAACAGTGGACAGTATGAAACTAGGCAGAGTGTGTTTCATGCCTCCATCACAACGTGTAACACACTGTAAACAATTTCCTCGCCGACAGCATAGTAATTTACATTATGTTCATATAGAGTCGTTCAAGAATAATTTGATATGTAAACAATTAAAAATAAACTCATTATTGCTGAAGTATGTTTCGCTGAAAGTAATACAAAGGATAAAGCTCAAGTACCGCATATTTTGAACGAGTAGTAATGAGCGCCGTCTGCACAACTAGCGAGCTGCAAACATATTTTTAACCAGATTTTATTGTGTATGTCTTCTCATTATTTTATTACTAGTTCTAGCAAATATACTTTCTACCATTAAGGAATGTAATTTCCTCTGCATAATTTTACTGTAGTATTCTTGGTGAAATTACATTGGTATAGACCCACTAGCATATTTTTAATCAGTTTTAATAGTTATCTTCCTTGGTTGAATATAATCGTAGTATTATTGCAAATCTCTTTTTAAATCTTTTTAATCACAATTTTATTTATTTCAATTTTTTAGTCCTATACAATTGCTTGCAAGTGTATTTTAAATCTGGCTTTAATGTTACTTTCTTCCCAATTATTTTATTGTTGGGGGTCACGTAATCATTTATTCATCAGTTCTTACCACAATTTTTATTGCATAAATTTGGCACAATTTCTCAAATTTTATCGGCAGTATTTTATCGCTGTGGCCTCCAGAGTATACTTTAATCAGTTTATATTGTGCATTTATTTACATTTTCCACTGGAATTTAAATTTTTTGTAGCAGAGCTGGAGGGAGAAGAAAATGGTGTGTGCAGTGGACTAGTCACGTATGTTGGTGATGTGCGCATGTTTCAAGTAAAATACTCCAAACAAAATTTCAAACATTTTTTCACCAATTTTTTGTTTTCACAGCTGTCTTTTGCAGTTCTATGATAACTGCAGTATGCTGCTGTTTAATGCAGACAAAAATATTTTTTGATAACATTTAACTGCGACTTAATGTATTTGCTTACCTTTGTTCAATTTTTAAAACAATTATTTATACTTTTTCATGGTGGTTGTTAGAACACCACTGTCCTCAGATCCAATGTTGTAATAACTGGGGTTGACTGTACTCAATCACACATTTATGTATGTGGTTATACAGTTCCAAAGTTTCACTGGCTAGGCTAACTTTCTTGGCCTACAGTTTGTCAGAATATATGTGAACATACGGCTAACTAATTATATTAACACAATATGGCATACACACTCTCACACACACACAAAAAGAAACGAGTATTGGCATGCTACGTACTTTATTGGGGTTGAGGACAGTCTCGAGGAAGTTGTCAGCCGTCAACTCAGGAACACACGTAGATGCCGTGCCACTGCCCACGCTGCAGTTCTGAGGGATTACCTCCGGGTAGCGGTTGAGTACCCTGGCAGGTTCCGAAATGGTGGACCTGATGGAGCGCTTCAAAGTGCCTTGAGTATAGTTCAGTACAAACTCCATGAGGGAACCTTTGTTCACAGGTTCTTCAAGCAGATAAGTACTCTCCTCCTGTATAACACACAAGATGTACACAGCATGTGAAATAAGTCCAGACACAATATCTCACTATTCTTGACCACCAACACCAGTTCAGCATACACAACATCAATTCATACCATTTACTGTCCAGTTATTTTCTCTTACAAGCCCAATTTGGAGAAACTGACTCGTTTTACAAAGACAGAGGTCATGTTTCACTGGGTAGGTCTAAATTGATAAGAGGAGGTACCAAATTCTCCAAGAAGTAGGAGTAAAATTTTATGATGGGACGGCGAGGAGGGCTTTGCCTTTGAATTGAGCTCGCCTGCCGTCCTGTGAGAAGGTTCACCCAGTCCGCTGCCCTTCTGGACGAAGTTGACTCCGAGCACCCCAGACTACAGTGGTCTTGCCTATAGGTTGCCCTCAGGGACTAGTCCCACGCAGCTACCTGAACCGCAGCCAAACATCGGCACTGCCAACTTTACCCACCAGGCTGATGCTCTGACTGCCACCAGTCCAACGAGCCCGTAACTCCGACAAGAAGCTGTTGACACAGCACAGAGGAAGATAGATGGCCACACCCTTCGATACAGCCTCTGTACACCTGTAAAGCCCAGTCACAAGAGACCCAACACTGCCAAACACCTCCCATTAACAAATATAAGTACCTTCCACTATTCATACATCAACTTATATGTACTATCCTTCTGCTTTTGATCTCTTTTATTATACCAGTGTGGACCCATGCCTCCTCAAAAAGTTCAAACTAATTTTTATACAAGACATTGTTATCTTAATTTTCTACACAACTTACGCAATAAGATCTAAGGAAGTCGCACCTCTGCTTCAGTACAGTAGAATCCTACAACAGTGAACCCTCGATAACTCGGACTAAAAGGGGGGAGAAGCTGTCCGAGTTACGATTTGTCCGTGTTATCGAGGGGCGTCCGGGGAGGAGGGGTAATCAGTCATTAATCACAAGTAATGTGAGGAAGTCAATACGCTATCAATTCTACAAGCAAAAGAAGCGGCAATATATACTACTTTGTACGTATCAATTTACAGGAGGGGGTAGTGGGGAAATTATCACTGTAACGGGAGAAGTGTAAAAGAAAGAATGTCAAACAACCTGGGCGGGCAGATTCTTTTTTATTTATTTTTTATGCTATTTCTGGCTGATCTTTTTTATCTGTGCCAGAAGTTGGCACCAAGGCACCCTTCTACCACATAAAAGTTCTCACCCCTCTTCTCTCGTCTGGCTGACGACAGTCTATGTGCGTGCGTGTGTGTGTGTGAGAGAGAGAGAGATAAACTAAGGTGGTAGAGCGCGAGCGGAAGTAGTCAAGGTCAACCGGTACAGTCTCAGCAATAAAAAAACTGCACGTGACCACACGCAATTCAAGAGATGTTTACTTGAAAAATTGCTCAAATCTGCATGAAACAGTGTCTGCAGCCAGCTGCTAGTTTCCTACGAGAAATTGTTTTTTTCCAGAGCTTCTTTGTTAGAATACGAGGCCAGGAGCAATGTAAATCTCAGTCTATCTTTCCTCCTTTTTTTTTGTTTAGTTGAAGTCACGGCCGTGGTTTAAGTGATAATGTGCGCTTGTAGGCCTCCCTCCATACTATCTTACCTTGGCTGCGTCGTCATAGATAGTGACATCTTTACACACACTTTACACTTAAAATAAATTTTGCAGCTACCATCAACATTAACGGGGACTCAATAAAAGCCCATTCATTTTAACCATTTAACTTTTTCAAAAGCGAGGTCCTCTAGAATGTGCGACCCGGGGCAAAAGCCTCTTTTTGCCCCCTCCCCTTTTTTTATAATTTATTAAGCCATGTTTTATTTTTTCGATATCGCGCCGGCCTCTAGCGTAGTGGGTTAAGCGCCAGTTTGCGGTGCGAGAGGCCCTGGGTTCGAATCCTTGCTCGGGTATGGATGTTGTGTTGTTCTTTTACCTCACTTCACCCTCATCGGCTTGTAAGACGTCGTTAAAGGGCCGTAAAACACTCTCACCACCTTGCCTACATTGCAATGCAAACCAGTGACTTTTAATTTTTTTTATTAATGTCCGGAACAAATTGTTTTGCAATCTTGAATTTATCGCACATACCAGAACAAAATAAATTTCCCTTTAGGTGTCATTGTGACCTGTAGTTACCGTCCAATTCACCAGCATCATACTGTAGTGTTTATTTACGACGCACGTGCGTGTGTGGCTCGCGCGGTGAACAGAGAGGAGAGATAAAGAAGGGTGGTCGGCCTGCTGAGTTGCATCTCTACTTGCGCGCCTCGCCAGCAACCTTTAACCACACGGAACTTGCCACATATTTTACGGTGGGATTATTAAAGGCTACATAGCGATGAGCAACTGCTTTTAAAGCTTAATAATGTTTTTAAATAAAACGTGATTGATTTAAATGAGGCAGACACAATTTTCTTATGATTTTTGACCAAAAAATAATTTAATTAAAATTAATTTTCTTTTTTTGAAATTTTGTCCGAGTTATCCGAAGTCCGGGACATCGAGGTCCGAGTTATCGAGGGTTCACTGTATAACATTTCTGGATATAACAACACTTTTCTTTGGTCCCAGCATTTTTACATAAAGCATAATGCTTTCATTTCCTGCTTATAACATCACTGGTATTTCCAACATATGGAATATTTTCTTTCGCAGACAATAACCACAACTCAGGCAAAATTTTTATTACAGTATTACTTATAAGTAAGCTGTGAACAAGTTTATGTTTGGGAAACTGTCACAAGTGTAAATTACAGTGATATTATTGACTGTGATTATGAAGGTTGTGATCAAGAACCTAAAGCAGACACGAGGGAACATCTAGATTACACAGACAATGTATGCATTATTTGTGTTTCTGATTTCACATTACCTGTAGCACCATTACTCTAATTATAAGCTGATTCACTATACATTAATTGTGAAATTGGAAGTTACTTTTGTGTAATATCCATTCACTGTGTGAAAATATATATTCCTGCTTATAACATTTTCTTGCATGTAACACTTTTTTCATTAGTCCCATGAAAAACTTTATAACAGGTTTCTACTGTACTAAATGCTTTCTTCCAAAGTAAATATTTAAAGCTTTACTTAAGGTCTGAAATGAGAGAATGAAATAATAGAACCTTCCCACAATCCTGTACAAGAGACAGGGAGCTCTCCACTGTCAATTTTAAATGCCTGCACAGTTACAATTTGTATAACATAGAAGATAATGGCACAGCTTGTATCCTGACAACACGTACAGCTGGGACAAACAGCACACCTGGGCACTAAAGATGAGGGCGGCCGTCTTGTCACGTCGAGCCAAGATGTCGACACCCAGGGCCTCGGCAAACTGGTGGAACACCCGCGAGTCCATGGCGAGGAAGGTGAGTGTTCTGTTAGTGCCACAGACCAGGCCGGTGAAGTTGTGTACGTTTCTGTGCGGCGCACGACCATGAGGGAAGACTGGGGCGTGAGCCGCGCGTGCACGCAGCAGCCAGCGACACGCTTCTGTTTGTGCAGCATCTAGAAGAGCTTGGGAAGAGCGATCATCATCTTCACTGCGCAGCATTGACGTCTTCAAACTGACAACAGCATTAAATTAGTTACTTTCAAGACAAAGTGTGGCC
Source organism: Medauroidea extradentata (assembly GCA_003012365.1). Lineage (NCBI taxonomy): Eukaryota > Metazoa > Arthropoda > Insecta > Phasmatodea > Phasmatidae > Medauroidea > Medauroidea extradentata. The sequence goes on along the minus strand of PNEQ01003655.1, from coordinate 35,105 downwards.
AGTACAGCAAACAAAGAATGATTTTATTTCTTATACATACACTACATACTAATAAGAAAAATAAACAATTTGGTAACAAGAATTCTAGAAATACAAAACTACAGAACAGTAGCAAATGTTATTTCAGTGTTGTATAAATACAACAGTAGAGTTTCTTTATAACGAAATGTCACGGTTCTGGGTTTGAACCTCGCTATAGCTGAATTCGGCAGATTCTGACCCCTAAAACCAAAAATTGCATTAAAACGGCCTTTAAAATTATTTAATTACAAAATAGTACGTTATTTTAAGGAAATATAAGTTTATTTTAACAGGTAAGTATAAGCTGGTTACAATGATACCCAACAAGTACAGGTGCAACTATTCGCTAAGTAAAAACGGGCCAAAATCTCCGCCGCGTCATGTAGGTATTGCTATCAATCGCTGGCCTGCCTCAACTGTGTCTTACCCATGCGGCAAGAGTACACACGCCGGCAGTCAACATGATTACACTGCCGGCCGCTGCAGACCAATGTAATCAGTTTGACGAGTGTAGCAATTTATTTATTTTACCATGCATGCTCCGATGATAATTCTGTGTGCCCTTTCACACTGTGGCACGTGTCAAATAATTTGTGCACTTGCCCGAGACATATAAAAATCAGCTTGGACGGGTGAATGTAATTGTTGATTTGTTTATTGGGCAGGTAATGCTAGTGTTATTTGCCAGCAAAAATAAGGGATACAAACATTGGTAGTTGCTTTATTATCGTGCACTAGTAGTGAACTGTGTTTAGAGGCGGCATGAAGTTAAGTTCGAAGCCAGTTAGCAGCAACAGAAGTGCACGCACGTGTACACATTGACTTTGAGCAAGGTCACAAGTTTGTGATTTTATTCCGGCAGTGTGCCAACAGAAAACATGTCTGACCTACGTGAGCGCTACCAAATCTAGACAGACAGTTCGTTGAAAAGCAGTGCTAAAGCTAGACATGCTCGTTTTCACACACAGCCCACCAATCATGATTTTTTTTTCTTTTTATTTTTCGTTCTTCCCCTTCAACTGTCCAAACAGACTCGTTCCAAGACAAAAAAAAGGTGACTTACTCTTGTTCACACGCTCTTCCAGACGGTGTGAAAGATACTTGAACAAAGCAACAGCCAGCCCGCAAGGATTTATTGCTTCTGCTCAAATTTATGGGACGTTTAGTGTGTTAAATTATAATTTATAATTAGTGTACAGTAAATTTTGAAATTGCCATTAAACTAAAACATAAAAGCACGTATGGCCGACTGTATGAGCATGAAGGTGAATCAGAACAGCAAATGCACTGACATATGAGACGGTAACTCCAGCGTCTCCTCTCATCCGCCGTCCTTGCTGCTTATCTCACAAAGCTCAAGGTCTAAGGAGTAAAATACAGGGGTGTTAGACGGTAACTCCAAAATCCTGGTACTGACACCACAAAAAAGCTGGTAGGCCTACTTTAAACAAAAACCTGGTACGTGGTAAAAAAATTCACAAATGCTTACAGGCACGGAAAATATGAAGTATTAAAACATGTCTCAAGTATTTTAAGAGAAAAAATGTATTGAAAATATTCAAAGAATACTTCTAGTTAACAAAAAATCACAGGTTCACGTCTACCACAGATGTTAGCTAAAGAGAATGCAAGTAAGTGTTGCCAACGCCCAACCCAATGCAAAGCTTGGATAATGCAACTACGTATATGCGCAGATTCATGCTCAGAATTCAGAAGTTGTGTCGTACAACAAAAAAACCTTTTTGAGTAGAAAAGTTTTGCCAAAAAAAAAGGTTTAATTATGTATTTTAATACAATTGAAAGCAAAATTATGAAATCCTGGTACTTTCACGTACCAGGACGAACGTATCCTGGTACATGGTACAGCACCCTGAAAATTGGTACGTGTACCAGAATCCTGGTACGTCTAACACACCTGGTAAAATATGACCTGTAGCAAGCTAAGCACGAGTCAAGGAGTATGTAAGGGTTTATACGAGATGGCACTGCTAGGTTAACCAGCCTTCCTTATTTACGGCCCAATATCATGGTCGTAAACGGTTGTGTGTTACCAACCACGCAACCGAAAAGTACATATTCTCTTGAGGGAAATTTTGTGTTAGTATTCCCAATGATGCAGAAAAAGTTACCTACCATAGTCGTGATAAACTTTTTGAAAATCTTATTTGCCTAAAATTGTGTTATATGAGTGTTTTATAATCATGTATTTTTTTTTATATGAAGTTGCTTGGTTCTTGATTTGATTAATGTAATTTTTAAAATTGTATTCACACATAACTTGTAACTTTAAGGTTAAACGCGAGTAAATCTGACATTTTTATTTAAATACGGATCATAAATAGTGTGTAATGTACATGTACAATCACAGTCAGTTAATATTAGTAAAACGACTTGCAGCATTTGGGACACAACACACTACCAATCAGTAAGAAAAATGGTTTTAAATGCAGAATGAAACATAGGCCATGAAGTCACATATAACCAGAACAATAAAAACCTAGACTTAGACAAAAAAATGTACCTTAAACTTAAAAAAAAAAAAAAAAAACAGTTGATGAACCGAAACCATATGACGAGTGTGCATACGAGTGAACAAAGTAATGTAAATGGCAGCGTAGCTTACACACTCCTCGGGCGTACCATTACAATAATTTTTCAAACAGTTTTCGCAACGAAACAAAAGGTTTAATCCGTGTAAAATTCTGACAGTAACACTGTAATACATGGTAATTAATTACAAATATTACTTGTGTTAATACATTACAATATCTTGCAGTGATGTTTATGTATTGGCAAACACGCAATCGTTTAGAGAAAATAAGAGGTGTGTAAGGCCTATCTAGTGTTACACCCCTGGCACGAGTAATTGTGTGCGGGTGCATGAAAGCGAGAGAGACAGCGCTATCATATCTCCCAGAAGTATTTCTTCTGTATGTGTGGTGTGTGTGTGACTCAGGTATAGCACAGCCGGCGGCAATTATTCTTAGTGAAGAAACAGTATATGTCAGCTGTTTACAGTCAGAACACGCAGTTCTTGTCCCAAATAGCAGTGTCGTCACCTGAGCTGAGCTGAACCTTTTTGGGAGCGCCAGACAACAGTGTGTCTGGCATCGGGCTGATGCGCCCGGCCACATCGCCGAGGATCCAGGCGCTCTCCCGGAGAATTTATCATTTTCTAGGAGACTTTTGCATTTTATTGCAGTTACTTCGCATTTGCGAAAATTCTGGGCCTCTAATTACAGCTGAATTCTAATGAACATACAGTATTTTAAATCATCTTTTCTGCTCGCGATGTTAACTTTTTCCATTTTATTCCTTCAAAATTATTTTTAAAAAAATTTTTTTGGCAGGGATTGAGGATACTGCTGTAGTTGCGTATTGTAGTTGCGGGGCTCGACTGTAAGTGAAACTACACATCGTTGAAAGCACGATGTTTGCACAATTCTATTTTTAGAACAACGCATGCTTGAATTTGGGGAGGTAAGCGAGATGTTCATGCAGAAACATGATTCACGTGACAGTGCCAGCGGGCTGGCATGGAAGGGGGAGGGGCAGCGACAAGACGGGTCGGCGCGAGGTGTGGAGGTAATCTGTGCATCCGGCTGGCAAGATAACAAATACCTACTCACTTCACAAGGTTACGTACATCGCCGCAAGCGTGCTTCTCACGACTCACCATACATGTTTCTATTCATAAAATTCAAATTGTTAATGGAATTTTTTTGCGATTTTTTGACGGTTCCTCAAAAAGACTTTGCTATAACCGTGTTTTTGCTGTTTTCGTGTTCGCTATGACGGGATTCTACTGTATATTTGTTCTGAAAATATGTAAATTGCAATTACGTAATTTGTTATTTTGGGATCGAGATTCACATTTCTTTTCCATATTGGGACACTGAATCCAGGACTTCTCAGTGGCAAATTAGAATTGGACAGCGTTAATTATTTTCACTCATTTTAATGTTAAACTGAGGGTACATTTAATAGCAGGATACAGTAGTTATGAATGCCACCAAAATAAGCAGTGATTTTTGTAGGACGACAGGTCACAAAAGAAGAGCACTGAATTGTAGGTCGTAATCATTAATTTTTGAGCGAACTTGAACCAGGAAGACAACCAAACACATCTCCAATTTGTCAGCTAAATTATCCAGTGTGACTCTGAAAACTGTTTAGGTTTGTCTACAGTTATTCACTACATTATTAAATATTTTGACTTTATTCTGCAAGATGAACGCCATAATTTTCCTCGGTAATTTTAACCTACGTAACAAAAGTGTTTGTCAGGAATTGAAATATTTTAAGTTTTCAGTCAAAATAATTTAAAAATTTTTGCAATTGAAATTTTAACACAGACAATACACATACAGTAGCTTTTTTAAGCAATTGGTTTCTGTTTTTATACTTGGTAGAATTGTCTGGGGGAGTTTGTGTATGAGTCTGGGTAACACTGAGTTCCCTCAGCAGTGTTTCAGTCGTTGAAGGGAGTGGAGAAGTTCTACTGCAAGTCTGGCACACTGGTGTAATAAGTTATGTGCGATCATATCAACACAGATTTCTAAACATTCACTTTTCTGCCTGTTATCAGTGCAAGGTCACCAGCTATGAATTACACACGTCTACACTGTGTTTACAGAGTGTATATTCATTTGTGGGATTAAGTTCAATGTACACAGACAGAAAGTGCTATATAACACAATACAGTAGAGTCCTGTTATAACGTGATATAACGGTTCCGGGTTCGGTCCTCGCGATAGACGTTTTGAAGCTATTACAGAATTCGGCCAATTTTGAATCCGAAAATTATAATAAAAACTGTTAAAATTTCATTACAATTGAGTTCATGCATATTTAATACGAAAAAATTGTTATATAAACAAAATTATAGTTTATTTTAGCAGTTTGGCATGTGTTGTTTTCTATGATAACCAAAAAGTATGTTGATCCAGTCAAAACATACTGTAAACCTGACAGCACAACTTTGCAGACGCAGCGTTGTCTCACAATCAATCACTCTTGCAGGCCTCAGCTGTTCACGGCATGGTGGGTAGCTGGCCGCTTCAGTGAGCAATCACTTCAAAACATTTTAATAACAGCCAGTCATTTAATGTATATTTTCACATGCAACTTGTGTGCGGACCACAGCACGTAAGCCTCTTTTATTAACGAGTTCACTTTTGCACCAACGCAGTGTTTTCAAACTGCATTGTGTCAACTCAAATGAGAAATTATTATTTATATTATTTGCAGCGAAGCATACGTACAAACGTGTGAATAAAAGAGAGCTTAGTAGTCGCTTCAAGCTGGTCAGTGATCGAAGATAACACTGCGTGCCCTTGACAGACAGGCAGGCAACCCATGCATGACATCATCCAGCCAACACCCTGCTCAAGGACAAGCACATAGTTACTGTTTGTCGCTAGTCCATGTCACTGCGCTGCGCTGGAACTTAATTTGTGCAGTAGCTGATGATCACAATGGCATTTTACCTAAGACTGGCTACAATAAAGTTTACACTTCCACCTATCCACTATGTACAACTTGCGCAAAGATAAAGTGCCTACAAATTACTGCAGTGTATACGGTACGCTAATTATTACTGCATAATTTTAAAAGCAAGTTCTTTTCACTCTGTATGTAACTGGCAAAACTTTCCGAGAGCCCAGCTTGTTAAGAAAAAAAAGTATGACTAAATAATGTGTATAAAAATGTAGTACGTGATGTAGTTTACACTCTTTGAGGATATTTTTTGATTTATTCAGTGAAATGATTAGGGACGTGCATGTTCATTATCTGACCAACTTTAACTTTGTTTGAGCATGGTTAAAATGAGCATACATTGTCTTTTACTGTGATAAATTACGGGGGCCTGGAGTCAGAAATGTGCTATCTTTCTTTTTTTCCACAACAAGATTTTATACTGTTCTCAAGACTAGAACACATCCACAACAATCGCCAGTAATTACTGACAATAGTGATGAGTTATCCTGGACACGACATCTCGCCTTCACAAAGCAATGAACATGGCTCTCCTCGTCTGCCTGTCTACACATTTCCCGTTGAATTTCGAGTGGTTGCACTGCCGGCAGGAGAGTCTGCAGAGCGAGCAAATCATCTCGTACTACGTAGTGATATCCAGTACTCCTTTTGCTCCTCATCTCAATAAAAATCATGTTTAAAAAAATCAGTATTTGAAATGCTACGTAGGTCGTTAATAATCTTAGTAATCCAGGGACACAATAAAAAGTTGTAAACAAAAATCTTAATCCAAAAAAGACAGAAGCACAAGTACTCACGTTTTAGTACTTGACAGATACACACACACAAATAGGACGACACATAATCACGGAAGCGGGTATCGCGATGTTTCGCTGCTTAGAGCAAATTCTTCTGGCGAAGAGACATGGCTGACTGTGGTGTGGATAAACCAGTTGCTGCCCATGCAGCTCATCATGACAAAGACTTTGACTCATGCTACAGCACTAGAGTGGTGAGGGCCCTGCCTCCTACAAACAATAGCTCTGAACTCAGACGATGGGAACTAGCTCATCAATATATCACTAAATCCAGACAACCACCAGGTCTTAATATAAGATAACATCCCGAGTCATTCAGTTTCCCACAACCACTGTACCCTTATATCCTCATTATCTACTTGACGCTTTTGAATCTCCCGCCTCACATCAGTTCAACCATTGGCCGCTAGGTGCATCAGCATCGGTGCATCAGCAACCACACCGCAGTCAGCCATGTCTCTTCGCCCGAAGAAGCTGCTCTAAGCAGCGAAACGTCACGACACGCGCTTCCGCGATTATGTGTCGTCCTATTTGTGTGTGTGTATCTGTCAAGTACTAAAACGTGAGTACTTGTGCGTCTGTCATTTGTACATACTGATAGCCAAGCGGCCTCTTCCTTTGTTTTACCTTAATCCAAAATTGTTATCAATAAACCAAAGTAGAAAAAAAAAAGATTGAATTGAAAGCACGACAGCGAATGACTACAAAAAAACTGAATTTTGTTGCATGTAAAAGAACGTTATTTATTTTAAAAGAAATTCACTTGCTTAGGATGGGTAGAGAGTTGAGTTTTCAAGCCGGAAGAACATGTTCGAGCCGTACCAGCGGCCTACTGCTGCAGGTAACAAAAGCATGCTTCACATGGTCACAAAACTCACCGCAAGCCTGGTTCATGTGACATTGCCAAAGTTGTTTCTTCTGGTAAAATCACAAGTTTTCATGGAAAATGTTTGCTATTTTTTGTTAGTTCCTCGAAAATACCTTCTAATAACCGAGCTCTCAAAATTACGGGATTCTACTGTACCTGCTAATTACAACAACGTTTAGACGTAAATGTACAACGAGGCACGAAACTGCACCTCCTAGAGTGTGACAAAAAAAGTAACGAACATTTTATCGCAGTCACAAATGTTTGCTAGCCAGCTTCCATGGGCAGAAAATGGTGGTAAACTGCAGTTGGTACCAAGAGGTGGTAGTAACTAATACACCTAGGGGGCAAGCTGCTAACTAGGCTGTCACAGGGAGTTAGAACAGGTAGCAACATAGTTTTAAGGAAGTTTACGTTGGCACCTTGTAGTTGTCTGGATTTAATAATGTACTGATAAGCTAGTTCCCTGCACCTCCGTTCTGCACTATTGTAAAATAGCCTTTACTACGCAGGTTGCCAATGAGTTTTGTGGGAAGCTGCGTGTGCAGCAACTGGTTTCTCCTGTTAGGTATGTTGGTACCGGCTATGGCTTGCTTGGTATCTGTACTGTGGCCATTCCTCCTCTAAGAGAGGTTAGTTGTTAAGCCAGTGTATTCTGCATAGCACTGGGCGAATCGTAGCTGGTCGATCAAGTTCTGTGTTGTACAGCTGCAGTTGCCTTGAAGAGGGTATGTATGGTTGGTGTGACGTCTACAGAACAAAATGGAGGGCTGATGTACATATTGCACAACTGCTGCAGCGAGGGTGTTTGGGATTTGATTTGGTCGAGTTTGTGAATGTTCAGGATATTTGGCGTGTACAGTTGGTACCTTTGGTAGATGAATAGAACAAGTGAGAGACAAACATGGGATGCATAATATTGGACTAATGCCGGGGTTACGTTTCCATGAGACATACTGTGATTCATCTTGCCCCGAGTATTTCCAGAAAGTCTGAGCAACCGGGTATAGCTGTATGTATGACCTGGTAAGAACAGAGGGTAATGCAGGGATCTGACCCCCTACTTAACACAAGGCACCAAGGAGGCCAGATTAGTAACGGGAAGCGGGAGTGAGAGACACATTGTCCATACCAAGAAGCAATTGTGCTTGGTGAACTAGTCGTTACCTATACGAGTAGCACAGAAAGTTGTAGTAAGACATGAAACAGTCGAACACAAACAACAGACAGAAACAATAACGTAGCAGGTTTAAAGCCGGCTCACTCTTGCTGGAGGGAGGCGTCCTCCGCAGCATGAGCCGCCCACTTCCAGCAGACCTGCTGGTCTATAGACGAGCCGTCAGTCACGAGACATCTCCCTGCGTGCTCACATACAGAGCAGAGCCTGCACTCTCCGGGCTTGCAACTGGCATTGGCCCATGTCTCTGCAGACACTTGCACCGACACAGTTGTCCTGTGGTCTGCCCTCTGATGCTTCTTCTGCTCCGAGCATCTGTATTCTTCCTCCAGGTACTGCATTCTGCCCACTGCAACCCACGAATCACTGCTCAACAACCACTGCTGCCAACATGTTAAATATACATTACAGGCAGTTCTCTACTTGCATTCATTACGTGTTCCTGTAAATGTGTACGGAAGTTGAATCATATAAATGCATGTAACAATAGGTGTTCCATTCCATGAGTAACAAGACAATTCTACAATATGTTAAGAGACAGTGGAATTTTTGTGTGCTGATCTTCAGACCACACTTTAAATAACTGTTCCATTTCTGAAATTTTCTGGCTATGTTAATTATACTGTGGAATGATGAAAAAGCAATATGTCAGCATAATTTGATTTAGGACTGTGAACCCAAAAATAAGGCGTAGTATTTTGTTGTCTGTTTAAGAGTTAAGATCATTTTTATTTGTTCGTAAATTGTTGTTTACATGGAACTAATAATATTTTATTTTAGTTATTTATTTGTATGTCACGATGGTTCAGTGGTTTGAAGTGATGTCCGAGATTGCAAGTCAACCGTGAGGTGTTAATTACATTCTATACAAAACTTGAATGTATGAAAGTCGAAGATTTCCTGTAGTCTATATGGTTCACTGCCTGCATAGCAGTGCCAACAGGGCAATATGTCAGTAAGAACAAAAAATAAATGTGTGTGTGAGAGAGAGAGAGAGAGAGAACAATTTTTTATGTCAAATTGGTCCGTCAACACCTCCAAATTCCAAGTGTCAATGAACATTTTCCCTTCTCACTGATAACTACAGTAACAAATTTAAAATGTTAAAAAGTACTGTCTCTGTAACTGAAGGTATTCCAAAATATGGGGAAAAAAATTTTTTATGCAAATCAAAAAAATTGAAACCTAAGTTTTGCACAGTATTATTACAAAAATTTGCAGCCTATAGAAAAGTTGTGAATAATTTTCCGTTGCCCTCAATATATAACATTAAGACGAAGTGTAGTCTATAGCCAATAGCCGAACTGCGGGTTACAATGTACAATATATTACAGAGTTTGGTAGCTGGAAAGGTAAAGGCACAAACCTGTGCGGTCCTTGCTGAGGTAATTAGCCAACTCTGACATCCACGTATCACCTTCACAGTTGTAATACTGCAGTCCAACCTCATAAAGCTGGAACACAAACACAAACACATCCCTCATAATCTCACTAGCAAACAAAACTGGAGGAAAACCAAGCATGTCGTTTTCCAACCACAGAACTATCACTTTGTACATATAATTCTAAATTAGTTTTTACAAAAGTAACTGAAATAAATTTTTACTACTTCATCAGCCAATTGCACCATCTGTCAAAACATCATTGTGATTATCAATAAATCATCGATTTCCAAAAACTGACAGAATATCTGTTCTGATGCCATGTACCACATGTACAGTAAAACCATGTTTAGACGTTTCTGAAATCAGTGAAAAATTTGAACTTCTTAGCCAAGAAAATTTCTTAAAAGAGTCAAATTTCTATTATACCGTATATATTTATAGATGTGGTAAAAACTTTCAAAATACCAAGGTGAAAAACTTCTTAAACGTGAGAACTTCATAAGAGAGTATTACTGTACTGTACTTGCCAAACCTTATTTGACCCCATGTGATCTCTGCGAGAGTTGGTATCTCTGTGAGAACGAATTAGGATGGTAGAATAATACCAACCTTACCCTCCCCCCTTATGTTTCATTTTCCTGCTTGTGCTCTGTACTCCAAGAGATACCTGCGTGAGCCCAACGCCACTGCTGGATCTTACACAATGCTGTCAGGTGTAGACTGCTGCTAAGAAAGTATAAAAAGTATCTTCGATTTATTGGAAATTGTTTAACGCCAAATTAAATTACGTACAGTACTTATCACCACTACGACTTGTTTTGGCTGTAGACTTAATATTACAATGTTTTGTAAATAAAAAACATTTTTATTGAACATTTAGATTCATAATATTCTATTTCTTGCCTTATTTCAAAGGGAAAAGAAAATCACTTTGTATTAATGAAATCTCCAACAAGGTCTCACTATACTGTAATTACACAACTAGCCTACTTAAAAGCTACCATTCACAGTAACTCAGTCCCCTCACTGTGGGATATGAAGTTCTGACTGACAAGTGAGATGTAGTAAGTCCGCAACACCCGCTCTAACAGTCACCCAGCCAGTATGCAATATGATGACCTGAGGTCGTACACATCGGGCAGACACACCACTGTTTACGTTCCCCTTCAGTACAACAGCAGTTCCATGCTGTCGAGACGACAGACCTACTGTTAGCAAGCAGGGTGTGCTAGTACGTCATACACTTGTAGGTTATTAGTAAATACATCTACAAGTGGTGATCAACAGCATGTCCAACTTCACGGCACAAATCAAGACATCTTGCAAATAAACCACCCAGATACACAACTACTAATAAGTTGGAACTTAATGTCTCTGTAGTCCAAGTTCCAGCAAACATGCACTAATGTAGTTTCAAGTGTTAAACTCCAACATGTGTGTTGTCCTTAAGTGTGTTATATGTTCCTCTACGTGCAGTACAGCTCTGTAAGTACTTGTACACTCCTATCTACGTTTTATAGCAATAAGTAGCCTAGCGGCCTTTTCCCGCCTTTACATATTTTCGTAGTAAACAATAATAGTGTAAACGGGGAAAAAATTGTATTCAGTTAATTTATTTTCTGTAAAATGTTAATGAAAATTGTTCTGGACACTTTAAGGAAGGGCAGATCTGTCCTGACGCTAAGCTAGAAGAAGAGACATAAATAAGAAGTTAAATTTGTAATTATTTAATTTTTTTAGCTGTTCACGCTTGGTCAGAACATCATACAAATGTCATCTTATACCATCAGCTGGAGATCAATTGAGACATTACTACAGTACTGAGAAGTGATTAATTTTTGAGAAATTATAAATGCCTGCAATATAAATTTAAAATTAGAAAAATTAAGATTTCATGAAAGTCATGTAATACTGGGTGATTGTGATTGTATGTGTAGCCTACATGTAGTGACTTACGATTTCTAAATCACTTGGGGCCATACGTTTCCTTTGTCTCACAATTATTTTTTGTGTTTGGTTAATAAATGTCCTTTTTCTGTCATTAGTGAAGTTTTTGTGTCAGGGTTAATAATATTTCACAAAGTAAAATATGAGAGGCATGCTAATTTTCCATATATCTAATTGGTGAATTAATAAAATGTAAGCTGTAGCAATATTTCGTAATTTCGGGAAATGTTTTGTTTATCCAGCACCTGAACAGCTGCAAGAGTACATATCTTAGAAATCGATCAATTTTACAAGTTCCTCAAACAAGAACGGTGGTGCGAGCTGGGGATTGAACCCGGATCCTTCTAAGTGAGACCTGAATGTTTAACAAGTGCTACACCTAGCTCTGTGCCACTCACCAGCTTGTACATCCAGTTATGTGTAGCGATCATGCTGCGTGGCGTGAACAACATTAGCACAGAGCCATCCTCCACGTAAGATGACAAGGTCAGGCTCTTCACACCAGGCGGCGTCACCCACGCACACATCTGGTGCGCAGTGTTCGCCACCCAGTTTGTCAGGCTCTCCGCCGTGAAGGGCTCGTCGTGCGAGAACTCCTGACAAGTGAACACACATCTACTTGTGACACTAATACTACCACTCGTACGGCTTCTGCCTCTGACGTTATATTGCAAAATGATTCTTGTTACTTATATTGTGTCTTGTCACTTATATTGTACCTAAGTAATTGTGCTCCTAAATCTTTGTTTTATCTTCAAGCTACTGTGAAAGAACTGTGCAATGGGAGTTAATGACTAGATTCAGTTTCTTGGACGTACTCCATTGCAAAATTGAATGACTGTCAAAGAAAACTAAACAAATAAAAGAAAACCATAAAATAAGCAGAGTATGCTTTAGTCAGCAAGATACATACACAACAAGCTACTGTACCTTGATTTTCTTTGTGAACCATTTCACTAACTACTGTATTTTTTGATATCGCCTTAGCAAGTAATAAAGACATTGTGTTATTTGAATGACTAGAAATAAATAAATGGAAGTGGTAAGACCTGTATTACCAGTGTCAGAATAAATTAAACTCAATAAAAAATTACATAACATCCACTATTCAACAAAAAACTAAGCATATGTTTGCAATACCAACAGCAATTCTTATTTTGAACTAATATAACTTTTGCAAGCTGAAATTAATAAAAACCTTTAAATTTCTTCTCATAATTTTGCATAGATGCACACTTATTCAGTTATTAAGTTCACAACATACAATAAAATGAAATGGCTAAAAGTACAGAAAGACAAGCGCGACAATAAAGACTTACGAGTGTTTCGTTCCAGAGGTAGAGTCTGGCCGCAGGAGTGTGGTAGACCCCAAGCTGCTCTCGCACTGTCCGGCTGGTGACAACAGCGAACCCAACTTCCCGGTAAGGATCTCTCTCCAGTAACTTAAGAGACGCCATGTAGAATGAGTGAAACCCTCGCCCTGCCACCGTCCCCGCAAAGTCAAAGTAGCCAATCACCAGGGCCTTCAAACAAACAGCGGAGAGCGTAACTAACGAGGCACTAGGAACAGTTAGCAGGACAGGAGGATGGGAGAGTACTCACATCGTGCTGAGCCATCAGTTGAAGCACGTCCCTAGGTGAGTGAACCCTGTGTAGTGGGCGAAGCACGTGGCTGAGGAAGGAGATCATGTAACTAGCCTCCTTGACACCCTTGTACTGAACTCCCTTGGTGTGCTGCAAGTAGACGACGAGAACCGGGAACTGCTGCACCTTGGAGAACTGCTGGCGACACTCGCTGTGCGGCTGCCAGCAGTTGATGGCCGCGAAGAAGACCTGCAGCAGTCAGCCAGTCCAGTCACTGCTCTCATCAAGCATACCTTGCCTGCACTGTGAACCTGCAGTGTAGTGACCAGAGCATGCTCCTCCCATCATGTTCCACATTCTGCACGTGAGTACGTGGCGGACAATGTCAGACAACAACTGGTTTTCTCGAGGAAATTCTGTTTCCACTCTCCTTGCTGCCCAGGAGCCACGGTGGGCGCAGTAGCTAGAGCACTTGCCTCCCAGCAAGTTTGATTCTTGGCAAGCTTGGTCCTCAGATTTTTGCATGCGGGAATTGTGCCGGACAATACTACTGGTCTGTGAGTTTTCTCTGGGATCTCCCATTTCCCCCACCCCTTAATTCAGGTGCTGCATGTCACCGCTCTCCAGCACTAACAACCTAGATGTTAAGAGCTTCCTAAAATCTCTTCTATCAATCCCTTGCTGTCCACTGCTGCTCTATCACAGGACCTCATCCCAGTCACTCCTCAGAGAACTGCGGATGTCTACGGACATCCAGACTGAGAGCCTGTCTCTAGAGGTGTGATGTCATGCCCTCAGGTTCACTTATCACTCTATGTTTGGTTACAGTGAGCCCATTACTCCTCACAGTACAGCTAACACTCTACCAACACAACAACAACAATCTAACAACTTAGCAGGAACGTTCTGGTGAGACCCCAAGGGCAGAGGAACATAAGTACTCCGAACAAACCCACATATTAATGGCATCTTAACCATGTTTCCTACACGCACAAGGCTGGTGTGGCTCCACTGGGAATTAGACTCAGCTTGTTGTGGAAGGGAAAGGGCGTAACCATTACACCACCATCATCTCAACATACATTACAAAATTATTTGTACCATATGTATAGACACTAAACAAGTTTTTTTTTTCATAGAGTAAAACTCACTTTAATTATATCATTAATACAAAACAGTTGCTTTCTCACTTGTTTGCGGTAAAACCTTGCAACATTTGCAAAGTGAGATCTGACAGCTTGGCTCTCCGCATCCCAAGGCGCGTAGTACATCACGAAGGAAACATCAGACTCCGAGATACGTTCAAATGCAGACGCAAGCTGGCCGCTGTAGAAATCTGTCACCAAGGAGTTCCGTGCAAAGAAAGGGACCGGTGGTGGACCCCTGGAAACTTTGGGGGGTCTGAAAGAGGACAAGAACATAGTACTGTTTCAGGCATTATATCATAACACTGCACAATGGGACAATGTAGATGTAGGCCTACGTAATTTGAGATGCAAGAGATGGAGGATATACAAATGCAGGTTAAATGGGAAACGGAAAGGCAAGGGCAGGCTGGTGAGGTCAAAGCCAACTTTCAACCATCAGTCATGTTGAAGGAATTTGGGTGGAACTCACTGACAGAGGAGTTGGTAATTTTTAGAGCACATGTTTGGTCACTTTGTGCAAAACAATTTTTGTTCACACAGCTCCGGGTTTATTTATGTAACAATAAAGAGGGTTTAAAATGTATTAAGAGTCTGAGAAGTGAGGTGGGGGATAGACTTGCCACCAGGTGGTCAATCAGTTGTAAAAAAAGCCATGTATTAAGCAACCACTTTTATTTGTAATAACTGGGTGCATGTAACTGTCAGCTAAATACATAATTACATGATATTCTGACATTAACTTTCCCGGTCTCATTGAGCAACAAATAACTGGGAGGCACACGCGCTTACTTGACTGGTGTCCCTCTCCCTCGCCTATTAAGTGGAACAAGGTCATAACACACCTGACCTGCCCTCAGGCCGATGGGCAGAAACTCGCATCCTGCCAGTACGTCACGCCACACACGATATAAACAACTACAGAAAATGTACTCTTGTTATTTGTCCGGGGATCAAACGGTAACATTTAAGTAAAAGATCTGTTGAAGTATGGAACGAATGAGTATCCTGCAGACAGATCAACGTACGAAATGTCTCTCGACACTGAAAAGCGTCCTTTTACTGACTTTTTTTTTTCTTTTTAATTAATGAACACCAACATATGGTAACGTACAGCTGAAGAGGCACATGTGTTTATTTCCAAAAATAGATTAACACAAAAAAGTTTCAGCTGCGTGTCATTGATTCCATTTAAGTCTACTTACGTATTTTGCAAAGCAGCATATGTGGTGAATGTGATGGCCACAAAGAAAACGATTTCCCTGCAGATGCAATACATTCTATGATAAAATTTATGATCAGTTCTTCTCCTATCGCCAACATCTCGCTCTTTCGAGTCCGACGCAACTTTGGCCACAGGCATCACTCCACGTCATAGGTTAAATAAGTGGTTATATTAACATTTTTAAACATCTCGTGAGTACAGTAATCGCTCGTTTAAACTCACTCCACGCATTTTAAGGTTCCGTTTAATGTAATTATAACGCAAGAAGATTAGTGTCAGCACATATTTACGTGCAAGAAACAGGTGACAATTCCTCCATAGTTTGGAGTTTGCTCGTTAGGGTCGCTAACTGTTAAGATTTTCAAATATGGCAGATTTGTTTGTAAACAGTTGTGTAGTAATGAATTTTGTAATGTACCTCAAGTTGTTTATCTTTGGGAAGCATGTAATTTAGTTGTTTACTTAAAAACTGTGGTGTGTGCAGAAATGAATACAGTGCTGATATTTCTACCAAGTAATTTACAAGACAGTACTTCAGGTTACCTCGTAGGGAAAATAGAACGATACCCCGTAGACAATGCAAACGTATATTTTGTTTGCGGGAAGAAACGAGCCTGCGGCGTTGACAATGCCGGCATTATTGGATACTGTTCAAGCAGCGACGATGGAACAAAACCTCCGTGCCGTGGTAAAGATAACTGGATCGTTGTACGGGCAGACGCGACCAGACCCATCGTCAAAGAAGTGATAAGCGAAGCGAACACAGTGCAGCTGACGAAACAGAAGGTTGTGTGTGTGCTGTACGACATGCGGTCCATGATGCACGCAGAGTTGTTTCTGGATAATACTGGTCATATACCTCACGACTATTTCAAACTATTGGCCCACAACGTGAGGAGCATGGAACCAGCAGAGGCAAGCCACCCCAGTAGGACACGTTCTGTCCTTTGTTCTAGACCTGCCCAGGCTACACTGACATGTGTCTTGTATTTCTGTAGCTTTCTAGGGACACTCGTCACTTACCTTCTACCAGTCTTCAAGTATTCTTCTCTGGGGCTGCACTTGGTCGCATACATCAACAGTTTTTCCTGGGCACTCGGGTCGCTCGTCGAACATAAGAAGATGTCCCTAAAGACAGGTAATTTTTTACTGGCGATAACCGTGGACATAAGCTGTGGGATGCTAGTGTTGTACGGCCTGATGCCGGTACTGACGTCGTCTTCGCTCACCCATCACCTGCTGAGCGCCGCAAATGTAAGACTTGAGCGTTAAGGTTTTATAGACTTCCTGTTAATGCTGGAAATTCTCTGTAAGATGTGATTTGTGTTTGTGCAGGACATAGTGACAGCACTGCAGGAACTGCCTATCTGGTTGATGGGCGTCCCTGCTGGATTCAAACTTAACCATGCATTCAACACTATGCTGGGGAAATTTTTTTTGTATCACATAAATTTGTGGTGGACATTTTTAGGTAAGGAGTCTTGAATACGTAGCCTATTTTTGATAACAATTTCTTCACTGTTGTGGTGGAAAAGAAAATTCTAGATTTTTGTTGTACAGTTCTGAAAGATGTTGTGACACAAGAAATTATACATAAGTAAAATACTTATGTCGTAACTTGTAAGTAGCCATATGTTTGTAGCATTTAGGCATCTTCAGAATCTAGGCTTGCGTAGGGTAGGCTTTCAAAGTCACCTGACCAGGTTTTACCAATCACTAGAAATTTGTTGAACACCTGTAATATTGTTCAGCATTTAGAGAGGGAGCAAAAAAGCATACATTAGCTAATTGTGATGTTTGATAAACATTTTTTAACGTTTTATTTATATTAGGTTGCATTTGTTGTGTGGTTGTTTCTTTGATATTTTGAATACATACCATTCAGTTTGACTTTGTTGTGGTTTTCATTATGCGTGTTGTTTACGTATTTTTCATGCCGAACAGCAATTTTGATGGAGAAGCTGTCATGAGAACATATAGTTGTGGGTGAAGTCTCTGTGGTTATGTTTCCAACATCTTGAGCTGAAATTTTGGCTTACCTACCGACCATAGTGAGGTTCTGAAAACAAATTTTTTGGTGTAAAAAAAATGCTTACACAAACTCAAAATCACACTTTTACAAAATAATTTAAGCATATGCAATATTGATACAAATATAGGCCTAATGAAACACCCTTATTTTGTCAATTCAGTTCTTTATTGTCCTGTCGACTACAATCAGCTTAAAGGTGGTACAAGTAGTATATGACTCGTCAGCAAAGTTATATACTTATATACAATTCAGTAAGTACAAATACTGTACATATATCTCCTGTTATCACCAGAAGTAGTACTTAGTGACTGTGGGTCTAATAACATCTTTTACAATCAATAAAGATGCAAACAATAACAAAGTGAAATAATGGTATTAAAATTCTTTGAAGACATCAGCAGTACAGAACTTCAAGTTTTGGGATAGTAATTATTGGCCTTCTACATGATTGTTTCCATCCATGTCCTGTGTAATATGTGCAGAGTAACCGTGCAGATTGCTTCCACTATTCTGAAACAGTGTGCTTGTACTTTCACCGCCCTTAGACAGTCCCCTTAAGGCGACCACATGGCTGGCGCTCGAACTGCGGGCAGCGCGTTTGCAGCTACATTTTTCTCAGAGACAACTAAACGTGCATCCACAATGCTTATCTACAAAAATGAAAAACACTCCAGACTTCTTGTTTGCTTCAGTGATAGATTCAATAAAATGATAGTGTCACCACTTATTCCCGCAGTATAAACGACTGCACATGCATTTACTACTTAGGGCGTAGAGGCGATGCCACGATACATGTGCCAGTCGACGTCACTCGTAGCGCCTCACACTATAACTTTGGTCAGATTGTTGTATGTCCATAATCTACAGCACTTTTCATGTTAACTGGAATTGTATTGGTTTATCGTCTAGCAGCAATTATTATAGCAGGCGCACGTAGATCTGCCTTGTAAAGTCTTTAGTCCTTCAAACGTACGTTGTAGTGAGAATTCATTACATTGAAGGAAGCTGTTTTCCCAAACTTGGGAAGTTCAGCATTGACTGCAGTTTTTTACTAATTTAAAGATAATGTACGTATACCTGAATCAGTGGATCTGGTAAAAGTTCATATTGTAAAAAGAAGGAAAATATTATATTGGTGTATGAGGTTTGAATAGGATCAGAGAAAAGTGTAAAAAAAGGGGGTTCTGTTGTAATCAAGAATTTATTATAATTACAAATTGGTACAGAATAATGTCATACTGTACACAGGCACAAGTTGAAAGACAATTTTTGTGTGAGCGAGGCCTCGCTGTGACCACGAATGACCTTGTGAAAAAAAGCTAAATTAGTCGGAGGGTAATGATGTAACCTCAAAACTTTCTGGTTATATTATAGGTATTTTCGTGGCTTAATGTACACAAATAATAGGAAACAAAAGGTACGACAAAAATTAAATGCAAGCTGACAGTGGATATTCTGCCTTAAAAAATCTGATAACAGAAATAGGTCTTGGTCACAGTTTCACTGGCTAAGCATAAGTCTGCTGTGCATGTTTTCCCAATGTGTGTGTTTGAAGTGTCGTGTTGAGGTGCCTTGTTTGTGCGTAGTTGTGGCGAAGCCCTTGCTGGAGCTTGCGTTTCAAATCTTCCTGTGGTTTGGTCGCCTGGGGTTAACGTTCCAGGTGTCGATGCTGGCGGACCTGCTCGCCCTGGTGAGCTTCCACGTGTACTGCATCTACGTCTACGCTGCCAGGTACGTGTGTCCTCTGAGCAGTGCCTGGCTGTCTGCGTCTCAGACGATGCCTGGTTGTCAGTGTAACAATTGTAGCATTTATATGCAAGGAGAGCAGAGAAAGGCAACAAAATATAATTGACTTAAAATCATCTGGTAGTAAGTTGTACAGAATAAAAGAAATAGGTTGAAACTAAACAATAATGCAAGACTGGATATAGTTTTCAGTCATCTGCATCATAATGGAGCACGGTATGTATGTCTAGAAAAATACATTCAGTAACGCACTGCCATTGCACAACTCTTTCAAAGATGGTAATACTGTAATATAATATTTTTCAAAACAATGAACGCAATATTTGTTTTTGGTACATACATCGAAATATTTGAAAAACAAGACGTATGTGTACATATGTTTTAAGGTTTTTTTTTTAATTATGTGGTGTGCAAGTATTGTGTATAGTCTGTCTCACATAAGAATTCCTTTTTTTGACAGTTCTGAAGACAATAACATGCACAAATTTCTACAGAAAAATACTTTCTATTTTGATGTAATGCAGTCTGAAAACTAGTTGAGTGTGTTTGTGCAAAAATCACGTGTGGCAGAGGAAAACACTGCTTATTCCATGGCAACAGCAGTAAAAATGAATGTGAGCATAACTGTCAAAAAATGGAATTCTTACGTGAGATGGACTATATGTAACCAATGTTGTGACATATGCCAGAACGTAGAACACCTTTACCCTTGTCAAGGTAAAACTCTAAGAATATTAATTACTAAACAAGATCAATTGAAAGTAGAGAAATTTATTGACTGAATAGTTACTAGTGCTAGTTATAGTGGTATTGGATGTAAAACTGAAGGTAATAAATAGGCTTGAACCAAATCTGGTAATATACTAACACATCCTTTACAACATTAACTTATGAGGAACATGTTCTTGAATAATAATAAATTAATCCAGACGATCATTGCTAATTAAATGAATTTAGGCCTTTGAAAATATAAGTTGAATTTAAAATTCTCTGCTGGCGTTTGTTCTAACTGGTTTAAATTTCACCCTCATTACATAAGCTTCTTTGAAATAAATAATTATGTTCCCGGTTATAACTCCAACTTTTTTGAGCGGTAGGCAAAAGGTTCTTCAAAAAAATATTCTTATGACTTCTCGACTTGGTAACCTACAGTCATGATACTAACTTCTGGATGTTCTGACGAAAATTTAATGTTCTGATGTAGCAAACAGAATGATAGATACTCCTAAAGTATCGTCGAGGCAGAAAACATTACTGTTAATATTAATTTAACGACGTCATACCAATCGGCGAACATAGTTCGGCGATGGCGTCATGCCGAGGCGTCCCTGTCGTCGGCCACATTTCTTGCTCACTCAAAATAAATTAGGTACAAATTAACTCTTCAACAAAGTTAATTTGTCCTCCTATGCCCTTAACTTACTCTTGGCTTTCCAAAATTCTGTCCTACATTTAGGATGGCGCTCGCTTTAAGAGCATAGAGCGAAATTGCGCAAAACGCGTCATGTTTCTACCAAAGCCAAGCCAAGAATACCTTAAAATTCCCCAAAAACCTTCGACTATTCTCTAAATCATCAGTTAATAAACCTATCCAGGCGTCTGGGTAAGAGATTAAAAGAATATATCGCGATCCCGAACGAGGATACAAAACAAAAACAGAAACGGGAAATATACATTCAATTTAAAATAAAAAAATTAAAAATTAAATTAAAATCATAGGATGTGATTCCTGACATAAATAAAAATATATAAATAAAATAATTGAACTAGTTAACCTAGGTAGAGACATATAATAACCATCCCTAACTATCTAAACAAAATTAAACTGTAAAATAATATTAATCAACCAAATGCATGAAAATCTGGCATTAAGACAATCTAAAGAGCTAGATATAGATAAAATGATTACATACACATGAAGTTTGAAAACACAGAAAATAAATATGCTATTTTTCTGTAGCCAAATGCTACAGTGTAAAACCTTAGTTTTATTATAGGCAGAGTTATATTTGAGAACTGCACATATCCCTATGTACGTATTGTAAGAGACGAGGAAGACTGCAGTATATATATGTAGTATTTGTGAGTAATAATGTTTCTTTAGTTTACTCATGAATGAGTTCTTATTAGTATGTATTGCTCAAGTTTTTTAAACTTCTGAGGCAGGGCATTATAAGGCTTTTATAATATTCACAGAAGGCACATTATTGAAATAATGAAAGGTAAGGTCCTAGTACAGTATGTGTGTTGTTGCTTTTGTTGGTCATCGACCTTCCAGAATGTTCACAAACACCCTACATTAGTGTTTATTACCTCCTAATAGGTTGAAAGTATGATTTTTGCATGTACGAGGCGGACCTCTTTTGACGATGCTGTAGCCTCATCCTTAAATCATTGTGGAAGTAGTATAACGTGACTCTGAGTTGCGTGGGGGCCAAATGAAGAGAGACTGTTCAGGGGAAGGTTAAGAATACCCATAGGCGCCAGTTTCGCAGTTTTAGCTCGGCGAAACACGAGCACGAGACGTCTTTCTCAGGTCGTGGCCGACGACCATGTGGCTGCCCCCAAGCAGCGTCACTGATGTTGCTGATTTTGAGCCTGGCGT